>JAQZBX010060287.1:0-17332 GCA_029593785.1 Cabassous unicinctus | reverse complement strand
GAAGCCCCCCACAGAAGAGGCTTCACTGCCCTGTGGAGACCACACCTTGTCAACCTTGTATCATCCAGACACCAGCCTGCCCCAGGGAATATGGACTTCCTTCCAGCCCTGAGGTGGGTACAAGCCAAATGGAAGCCTGCACTGCCTAGCCTCTGGCCTGCCCCAGGAAGTCTGGACCTCCTCCCAGCCCTGAGACAGGTATCAGCCAATCTCCAGCATGCACTGCCCAACTTCCAGTCTTCCCTGGGGAATCTGTTTTCCAACCCCTGCCTGAAGAGATTAATCCTGTCTCACCAGAAGAATATGCAAAGAAATGCCCTCAGGTCAGTAGCCTACAAGACTTCTCTAATCATTCTTACCCACAACACCCCCCTCTTGTCTTCAAGACCCATTACTAGACTAAAGTCACAACAAGCCCCCGAAGGTGAAATACAAAGTATGATCCATGAATATGCTATAATCTGAAAGAACTGCATGAGTTTTCCAATTTATTTAGGGAGAAATCAGGGGAATATGTGTGGGAATGGATACTAAAGGTATGGGATAATGGTGAAGGAATATAAAGTTGGATCAGGCTGAGTTTATTGATATGGGCCCACTAAGCAGAAATTCTGGATTCAACGCTGTTGCTCGAGGGGTTAGAAAGGGCTCTAACAGTTTGGGTGGCTGACTGAAGCTTGTACCAAACGATGGCCTAGCAAGTCTGATGTTGAGTTGCCTGATTTGCAGTGGTATACAGTAGATGAAGGGATTCAAAGGCTTAGAGAGATTGGAATGCTAGAATGTATTTACCATTTGATAACTGCCCACCTACCCCAGGAATATCCAGAGGACACACCTTTAACCAGGATTGTGAGGAATAAATTTCTAAGACTAACTCCATCTTCTATGAAAAGCTCTGTGGTTGCTCTTCTGTGCATTCCAGATATTATTGTAGGAGGGGTGCTGTAATGGAATTGGAATCCTTAAATATTATGGGGATGATCAGATCTTGGTCCGGTAAAAGTCAAGTATCTGCAGTTAATAGCCAAAGGCAAGGTGGGCGTGGCTACCACAATGAAAGATTCAAAACAGCACACAGAATAGTTTGAGTCACGTGGAGTTATGGCATTGGCTAATAGATCATGGGGTACCTAGAAGTGAAATACGTGGTCTGTCTAATAAAATTCTTCTGGATATGTAAAAGCAGAAGAGTTCTGGTCAAGTGAACAAAATCCTAACTCAAATTACAGACACAGAGAATCACGGACCCTTAATCAATTCACAGACTCGAGACAGTTTACAGGCCCAGAGCCCCTTGAATGAAGAGAAGGCCAGGTCCCCTTGGGGAAGGATATTGTTAAACTGCTGAAAATGTATACTGTTCATATTCCTCCAACCTTTCCCAAGGGAGAACTACAGCCTTTTGCCAGAGGAACTGTACATTGGGGAAAAGGAAATGATCAGACATTTCTGGGATTATTAGACACTGGCTCAGAAGTGACATTAATTCCAGGAGACCCAAAATGTCACTGTGGTCCACCAGTCAGAGTAGGGGCTTATGGAGGTCAGGTGATTGATGCAGTTTTAGCTCAGGTCCATCTCACAGTGGGTCCAGTGTGTTCCTGGGCCCATTCTGTGGTTATTTCCCCAGTTCCAGAATGCATATTTGGAATAGACATACTCAGTAACCGGCAGAATCCCCACATTGGACCCCTGACTTGTGGATGGAGGGCTACTATGTTTGGAAAGGTCAAGTGGAAGCCTCTAGAACTGCCCCTGCCTAGCAAAATAGTAAATCAAAGGCAATACCAGGTTCCTGGAGGTATTGCAGGGATTAGTGTCACCATCAAGGCTTTGAAGGATGCAGGGGTGGTGATTCCCACCACATCCCCATTCAATTCTCCTATTTGTCCTGTGCAGAAAATAGATGGATCTTGGAGGATGACAATAGGTTATTGTAAACTTAACCAGGTGGTGACTGCAATTAGAGCTGCAGTCCCAGATGTGGTATCATTGCTTGAGCAAATCAACACTTCCCCTGGTACCTGATATGGAGCTGGTGATCTGGCAAGTGCTTTTTTCTCAATTGCTATTAGTAAGAACCACCAGAAGCAGTTTGCTTTCAGATGGCAAGGCCAGCAGAATACCTTCACTCTCCTGCCTCAGGGGCATATCAACTCTCCAGTCCTGTGTCATAATATTGTCCACAAGGAACTTGATCATCTCTCCTTCGCATAAGACATCACAATGGTCCATTATATTGATGCTATCATGTTGACAGGACCTACTGAGCAAGAGGTAGCAAAGACTCTAGATTTATTGGTAAGGAATTCGTGTGAGAGAGGATGGGGGATAAATCAAACAAAAATACGGGGTCCTTCCCCCTCAATGAAATTTCTAGGTGTTCAGTGTTGTGGGGCCTGTCAAGATATCCCTTGTAAAGTAAAGGATATGCTACAGCACCTGGCCCCTCCTATGAACAAAAAAGAAGCACAACACTTAGTTGGTCTCTTTGGATTTTGGAGACAACACATTCCTCATTTGGGTGTGTTACTCTGGCCCATTTACTGAGTGACCAGAAAGTTGCTAGTTTTGATTGGGGAATGGAACAAGAGGAAGCGCTGTGAAAGGTCCAGGCTGCTGTGTAAGCTGCACTACCACTTGGACCATATGATCCAGCAGATCCAATGGCTCTGGAAGTTTCAGTGGCAAATAGAGATGATGTCTGGAAGCTTTGGCAAACCCCTATAGAGGAATCACAATACTGACCCTTAGGATTTTGGAGCAAAGTTTTGACGTCCTCTGCAGATAACTACTCCCCTTTTGAGAAGCAGCTTTTGGCTTGTTACTGGGCCTTAGTAGAGACTGAACACTTAATCATGGGCCCTCAAGTTACCATGAGACCTGAGTTGCCTATCATGAGCTGGGTATTGTCTAACCCACCAAACCTTAAAGTTGGGCATGCACAGCAGGACTCCATAATAAAGTGGAAGTGGTATATATGAGATAGGGCTCAATCAGGTCCTGAAGGCACAAGTAAGTTACATGAGGCATTAGCCCAAATGCCCATGGTCACCACCCCTGCCATGTTACCTTCCCTTTCCCAGCCAACAGCTTTGGCCTCTTGGGGAGTCACTTACAATGTGTTGACTGAGGATGAGAAAATTTGGTCCTGGATTACAGAAGGTTCTGCACAATATGCAGGTACTACCCAAAACTGGACAGCTGCAGAATTGCAGCCCTTTTCTAGGACATCCTTGAAGATTAGCGGTGAAGGCAAATCCTTCCAGTTTGCAGAGCTTCGAGCAGTGCATCTAGTTGTTCATTTTACTTGGAAGAAGAAATGGCCAGAGGTGCATTTGTACAGTGATTCATGGGCTGTTGCCAATAGTTTGACTGGATGGTCAGGGACCTGGAAGGAACATGATTGGAAAATTGGTGACAAGGATGTCTGGGGAAGAGCTATGTGGATAGACCTTTCTGAGTAGGCAATAAAACATGAACATATTTGTGTCCCATGTGAATGCCCACCAGAGGATGACTTAAGCAGAAGAAGAGTTTAATAATCAAGTGGATAAGATGACCTTCTCTGTCACTAATTTTTTAGCCTCTTTCCCCAGCCACTCCTGTCATTGCTGAATGGGCTCATGAACAAAGTGGCCATGGAGTTAGGGATGGAGGTAATGCATGGGCTCAGCAACATGGACTTCCCCTCACAAAGACTGACTTGGCTACAGCCACTGCTGAATGCCCAATCTCCCAGCAGCAGACACCCACACTCAGCCTCAGATATGGCACTATACCTCGAGGTGACCAGCCTGATACCTGGTGGCAGGTGGACTACATTTGGGCCGCTTCTACCATGGGAGGGGCAGTGATTTGTTTTAACTGGAATAGACACATACTCTGGCTATGGGTTTGCATTTCCAGCACACAATGCTTTTTCCAAAACTACCATCCATGGACTTACCGAATGTCTTATATACCACCCTGGCATTCCACACAGCATTGCTTCTGATCAAGGAATCCATTTCACAGCAAATGATGTGCAGGAATGGGCACATACCCATGGAATTCACTGGTCTTACCATGTTCCCCATCACCCTGAAGCAGCTGGATTAATAGAACGGTGGAATGGCTTTTTGAAGACTCAATTACAGCACCAACTAGATGGAAATACCTTGAAGGGCTGGGGCAATGTTCTTCAGGAGGCTGTGTATGCTCTGAATCAGTGTCCTCTCTATGGTGCTGTTTCTCCCCTAACCAGGATACATGGGTCCAGGACGCAAGGGGTGGAAATGGGAGTGACACCACTTGTTATTACTCCTTGTGACCCACTAGGAGAATTTTTGCTTCCTGTCCCTGCAACCTTAAGCTCTGCTGGTCTACAGGTTTTATGCTAAAAAGGAAGACTAACAATGATTCCTTTGAACTGGAAGTTAAGACGGCCACCTGGCCACTTTGGGCTCCTCTTACCTGTGAATCAACAGGCAAAGAAGGGAATTACTGTATTGGCTGGGGTGATTGATCCTGACTATCAAGGGGAAATAAGACTACATCTACATAATGGGGGTAAAGAAAAGTTTGCCTGGAATGCAGGAGATCCTCTAGGGTGTATCCTAGTACTGCCATGCCCTGTGATTAAAGTCAATGGAAAATTGCAACAAACCAATTCAAGCAGGACTAACAATGTCCCAGAATCTTTGGGAATGAAAGTTTGCATCACTCCACCAGGCAAAGAACCATGGCCAGCTGAAGTGCATGCTGAAGATAACGGGAACATGGAATGGGTAGTGGAAGAAGGTAGTGATAAATATGAACTTAGACCATGTGACCAGTTAACAGAAATGAGGACTGTAATAGTCATGAACCCTTCTTCCTTGTTTCATTATGAGTGTGACTGTGTATGTACACAAAATGAATTTCTTGTTTTTTTCCCCAACCTTTTCCCCTATCTTATGCAATATTGTGTTAATTTCACATCATAGTATTTAAGGATGTCAAGTTTAAGTGGGAATATTAGCCAAGGGATTGCACCCTATTATGTGGGGAATTAAAGCATTTCTGGTTGTATGCAGGGGAGTTTGAACATTGGTATGCAGAAATATATATGTATGCTTGTCTTTTATTTTTTTTACTTAGAGACTAAGTATGGTTTACGGTAATGTGTATGTCTTCCGAGTTGACAAGGGGTGGACTGTGATGTTTAGGTTAATGTGTCAACTTGGCCAGGTAATTGTTTCCAGGTGTTTGTTAATTGTAATACAAGAGCATTTATGGACTTTGATCACCAGTGAGTTTACTGCGTGGATGGCTGATTATATCTGCGTCAATCAGGGAGATTACATCATCAATGGGTGATGGTTTTACCCAATCAGTTGAATGCCTTAAAAGGGGAAGTGACTTCAATATTCAGAGAGAATTTCTCAGCTCATCATTGAACAGGCAACTTCTCCCAGAAACTCATCAATGGCCTTTCATCAGACTTTTATCAGAGCCCCTGTTTGCAGCCTGCCTGCAGAATCTGGACTTGTGCATCCCCATGGTAATGTGAGAGACTCTTTAAAATCTCATATTATTGACAGATATCTCCTGTTGATTCTGTTTCCTGAGAGAACCCTGACTAATACAATGACCATGCTCTGAGCCTTTGCTCTTGAAATTGAATTGTAGCCTATTGTTGTGGGGTACCTAAGAGTTGCCACCTGAGAGCCTTCTTGTTGCTCATATGTGACCTCTCTCTAAGCCAAACTCAGCATATAAATGCATTGCCTTCCTCCCAGTGTGGGACATGACTCCTGGGGATAAGCCTCCCTGGTACTGACAGATTACTACCAAGCACCACCTAGCAATGCAACTAGAAAAAGACCTCAGATAAAAGGGGGAAATGGTAAAGACAAATAAGTTATATGGCTAAGAGACTTCAAAGTGAGTTTGGAAGTCATCCCAGAGGTAATGCTTATGCTCATCTCAGCAGGATCTCATAGACTGTTAAAGTGGATACTACCACAAATAGTGGGGCTCCTGAAGGTTCTGGAGACACACAGGTCCTATGGTCAGGGCAGATAGTTCTGGAGCTTGGTGCCTTGTCAGTGGGCCCTACTTTGGAGTTTGTGCTCCTGAGTGAAAGAGTTGGACTCAATTATGTCTTCTCTACACATGACTCATCTTTCCCTTCTATTTAAACGTATACTTGGTGCTGCAGTTTATAGGTGTACATCCAAGGGACTCTAATCTTTGGACTGTCCATGTACCAGCTAGGCCTGGAAGCTCAGGAGAGTTGAAACATCCATTCTACAGCTCATTGGACTCACCCAGGACAACATTCAAGGAGATGATGATGGACGACTAACATCCCAAGGAACAGAAAGCCTTTAACAGCAAACAAGATAGTCTATCCATCTTCCCTGTGGGATATAAGTCCCCTCTCAATTAGATGGGGGTGTTCATCACCATCCCAGAATCCTCAGGATTGGGGAAAGAACTATGGACTAGAGTGGACTTAATTGTATTCTACTATAGACATATTGTGATTCTAACAATAGAAGAAGTTACAACATTGATGTGGAGCCAGTGGACACTGGGGGCTCTGGGGGCAAGGAGAGGGAAAACAGTTATAATATGGGGGCTTCTTTGGGACTTGGTAATTGTCCTGAATGACACTGCAATGATAGATATAGGCCATGTTATATCATCACATAACATGCAGAACTATGTGGGAGAGAGTGTAGACGGCAATGTGAACTATGGTCCATGTTTAATGGCAAAGCCACAGAATATGTTTATCAATTGCAATGAATGTGCCACACTAATGAAGGATGTGAGGCATGGGGAGTAGGGCATATGGGAATCTCTATATTTTTTGTGTAACTTTTATATAATCTAATTATTTTTTTAAAAAGAAAAAATACCATAAAAAATAAAAGTAAAATAAAATACCTTTGAATTAGTATTGAATAAAGCAAAATTTGGCTTTCTTTACTCCTAATTTTAGCATCTCTAGAGTTCTATCAAACATAAAAAAAAATAAAACAATATACATATATAAATTGATACAATCAATATCTAGACAAAATCATTATCACATGAGCTCTCATTTCCTATACAAAAGTTGATAACAGCCAACAATCTGCCTTTAGTCTATACCAAGCAGCATTCTAAGCATAATTCATGCATTATCTAAAATAATCCATGACGGTCTTGTGAGATTGATACATTATCATCCTCTTTGTACAGATGCAGAAACTGAGACATAAAGAGGCAGAGAAATGTGACCAAGTTGCATAGTTAGTATGTAGAAATCACAGCCTTAGAAGGTTAGGCTTGCTATACTCCAAAGCTCTTCCTCCTGGGAATGATTCTGATTTTTTAAATATTAGACAGCTGTTTGTCCAGCCTGCATGTATTTTTCCTAAGGGTATCAAGAGTAAAATATCAGTTTTACATTGACCTAGATTTTTTCACACACTTATTTCTCTCTTTAATGCTTTGCAACAAGAATTATTAAGGTTCTAATTAGTTCATGCACCTATACTCTCAATGCTAGATTATTCTGTGCCTTATGTCCCAGACTCCAAGATCACTTCCAAACTACTACCCTAGAGAGTCTGCTTACCCAGCCTATCTGGATCACACACACACACAAACCCCACCACCACCATCATCCTGGTCACTAATGCCACAGCCACAATAGAGAACAGGATGTACTAGTTTGGCTGCCATCTTGCCTGAAGCTGATAATTCTAATCCTCTGGGAATTAAAGTTCAGAACACATTTACCTAGCTGTACTTAATTTCTATCTATTTAAATATATCCATGAAATCACACTTGAAAATGTAGAAAAGGACACAGTGTAAGGACACCTGAGCCTGAAAAGCCACATAAACACAAGCCACAAATTACAGATGCTGTTCATTATGTTTCCAAACCATGTGGCTCTAGGATCCCAAGGAACACAGGAATTATCTACAGGCTGAGCACAGACTTTCTAAGAATGTTTTAAACATCTGAATTAAAGGACCTGCTTCTCCAAGGTAAATTTTATTTGCTGCTGAGTTCTTGATGCTGACAATTCTTAGTATTTCAGCTTTAACATAATTTCTACTTTCAAAGATTTGAATAAGTTTATAATAAATCTCATTTCTGGTATAATTCATATAGTCACTCTATTAGGGTTTTCTAGGGAAACAGAATCAACAGAAGATATCTGTAAATAATATGAGATTTTTGTAAGAGTCTCTCACATGATTTTGGGGGTGCACAAGTCTAGGTTCCACAATCAGGCTGTAAACCAGGGGTTCCAATGAAATTCCAGTTAAGGTCCTTGATGAGTTTCTGGGAGATATTGGCTGTCCAAAGATGAGCTAGGAAACTCTCTGAATGCTGAAATCACCTCCTCTTTTAAGGCATTCATCTGATTGTATAAAGTGTCATTGCTGATGGCAATCTCTCTGGTTGATATACATGTAATCAGCCATCTAGGCAAGAAACTCACTGATGACTAAAGCCCATAAATATCCCTGTATTATAATTAACCCAGTGCTTGTTTGACTAAACAACTTGGCACAATTACCCAGCTGAGTTGACACACTAGCCTAAACATCACAGTCACAAAAGAGCAGTAGAACAAATGTGTAGAAAGGAAGTTTATGGAGAGATGTCCTCAAATGATTGTTTTTTACCCTCAACTTCTATTGACTTCTAAAGCTTTTGGAAGTTTTCTGACTACAGAAATTCATCCCCTGGGCTGGGATGCTGGAGGCCTACATTAATAGGATGGTGTGAGCCTTTAAAGCAAAAGTAAACTCCACCAATAAACTGAGATTTACTAAGGAAATTTCTCTAAACAATTATTTTTGAGTCATTAGCAAAGGGAAAGGAATATTATACTTAAAATGAATGAAATTCCTAAGCAGCAGTTAGTGATGAGTAAATGAATGCTATCTTTGTAGGGAATATTCTTTACAAATAAGATGGCTTATCATAGAGGCTGTTAGTTGTCTAAATGTATTCAGGGTTAGTTACAACCAGTGAATTCTTAATGGTAGTTTTCTCTCAAGGTGACAATAGGGCCTTCAGTATACAGGTAAGTTGTATTTAAATATGTGTTCCTCCTCTCACAGATCTTTATGAACAATGACCAGCATAACCAATCTACTCAGAAAAGCAGTCATTTGAAATATTATAGAACCAGACCATAGAAACAGAGCAAAACTTTTCCTAAATTATTTTATTGATAATAAAGTCAATGAATTCTATTTATAAGAGAACTAGGATCATAAAATTGATTTTCACAGAGAAAATAAATCTTGTCTATAATCCAAAAATCAATAAATACTATTTAGTCTTTAAATCTTTTTTTAGAGAGTGTTCTATTATATATGTCATTTTAGATCATTGAGATCATAATATTGCACCATTTTATATTTGTATTTTTCCACTCAATATTATCCTAGCATCACCTTTCCAAATCAATAATTCTTCTTACAAATCACTTATTGATTTGGAATGTGAAATTATGTTGTATAGTTATGAAATATCAGATGAACATGAAATTCTTACAAATCACTTTGATGTGCACCTGATATATCATAACTATACATCAAAAGTCATTTAACTGACATTTAAGTTTTCTTCAGACTTTCAATAGTATGGAAAAAATGTGAAATACAATATATTCACATAAGCTTTGAAAATATTTTTTATTTAGGCTAGATTCCTAACATAATGGAGTACTGGTCTAAGAAATATAACCAATTTTGAAGTCCTTTTTATATGAAGATATATTGATTTCCAGAATAATTAATACCAACACATAGTCACCAGCACTGGATAACAGAACTCTGGTAAAATTCTGTTAATTTGCCAGGGAAAAACATTTCACATTTTAAATTGAATTTCTTTGAGACCTTATTAAATAGAGGGTGTTTCAGATATTTTAGCTGTTTTCAGGAGAATTTTCTTTCCATTATTTTTACTTTTTCCTTTTAATATTATTCATAGAGATTTTCTTTATTTGCAAATGCTATTTCTATAATAAGAGTTGCCTGTCACATTTATTGCAAACCCTTCTTGAGTTTGTTCCATCTTTCTGAAGTTTAATCCATCAGTTTTGTGCTATGTTTTATATGACTTCACTTTGTATACAGTTACATATTAATCTCTTGGTTTTTCTGGTTTTGAACAGATTGATACTTTAGGTTTCTAATACATGCATTTCTTTTCTTTCCCCTTCATTTGTTTATGGCATTAAGAGAAGACTTACTTTGGTTTGGGGGCTTTCTTTTTCATTTTTTTAAATTAAAGAATATGCAGGTTTCCTTAATCATGAAAAAATACACAATTCAATTATAATCCCTCCTATTATTGAACCTTATTACTAGTATGGTACTATTGTTGCAAGTGATGATGTATTATTACAGTGGTACCTTAATACAATTATATATTGTAGAATAAAACATGATATACCCTAGGATTTTCTATTTTTGGGATATAGTCTTATAATTCTTATAAATTTTTATTCTATTTACATATATACAGGCTATGCTTACTTTGTTTTAAGTATCTACAAGTGGTTGAACAAACTTTTATTATCTGACTAAAATATATGTAATATTCATTAAATATTATTTTTCTTAAGTCCTTTGTGATTTGTCTCTACCTGCTACTTAATTTATGTGCATTCGTCAGTTTGAGAAGATAATAGTCCTTTGAATTTTTTTATCAAGTCTAACATTTTTCAATTGCCTGATGTAATTGATTCCTGCATTCAAATTTTTCTAACACATTTAAATTTCTTTTCAAACATCTTGAGATGAGAACATATTTAATTTATATTCACACATAGTCCATTTAGTGTACTCTTAATATTTTAAAAAGGAAACATTTCAAGCATAAAATTTATGATATATATTTTTCTTATTTTGGCTCATTTAAAAATAATTTGGAAGGGTGTGAAAGGCTATTTTTACCTTTAGGATACAAACTTCGACATAAGTAATAATAATGTTCTTCAATTCTTCTATGACTTTTGTTATTTTTCCTACAAAATATATGAAAAATTTTGGGCTCAATAAGACTATGTCACATATACAACATCACTTGACTACTTATCAATAAAAACAAAATATAATCATAGTCTGTCTATCCTAGAGAACATGCTTTGACCAATCATTTATAGTGCTTTTATGTTTGCATATTAAGATATGTGCATTCTGAACAGGCAAACAGATTCAGAGCATGCTTCATAATCTTCCTTAAATGGAGTGTTGAATTGCAAAGGACCCCTGATACTCATTTTGACAGCAGATCTGTAAACAGTAAATTTTTAAGTTACTAATAAATTTGAGAAATATTGCATGCCATCAAGTTTTTTTTTTTTCTTTTAGGATATTATTCTTACAGAGGTGTTTAATAAGTAAACCATGATATTCCCATAAATTCTATTTCAATAATGCATGAGCTTATAAATCTAACTACCATAGTTTATGTTTCTACAGCCTCAAGTATTCACCCAGTTCAGGTAAGTTGGAAATGTGACTACATGATCCTTATTTTCAAACAGAACTTACCTGATGTTTGCTAGTCACCCAGAAACATATTAAACCTAACAAGTATCTGCAGCTTATTCCCCTTAACCATGAATGACTAGAAAAGAAGCATAAGGAGGTACACAGTCATGAATTCAAGCCTCTGCTTATAGTTAAAAGTCCTCTTTTTATTACTCATTTTTACATAAGAAAATACTGTGGCAGTAAGTGGGAAAGATCCAGCTATATATGATTGCAGGAAATGTGCCTGAAATGAAAAGTCATAAAACTGTGTTTTGTATGTGTATGTGTGGGTGTAGAAGAAGGCTATGAATTCACACTGTATCTAATTAAAAATATAGCAAAATTGTAAGTCTGGGGCATTTCAGCTTGGGGTTTCCATAAATCTTACAAGAAACAACTTATCTGAAAGATATATTATTTTCTTGATCAAAATTTTTCTGCCATCATGGCTTTTTTTGCAGATAAGTCAGTTATCCATGTGCAAAATCATTTGATCATGGAGCAAGTAAATAGTGTGACAGATTTCATCCTGCTGGGCCTGATACAGAATCAGAATTTGCAGACAGTCTTGTTTGTTGTGTTTACAATCATGTTTTTAATCACCATGACAGGTAACCTTCTCATCATAGTTACCATCACCATCAACCCAGCCCTGGAATCCCCTATGTATTACTTTCTGTTTTTCTTGTCCTTTCAAAATTACTCCTTCTCTTCTACCACAGCCACAAGAATGATCTTTGACTTACTTGCTGAGAAGAAAGCTATCTCCTTTGGTGGGTACAATCCTCAGTATTTGTTATACATTTCCTTGGGGGAGTTGAGATCCTGCTGCACACAACAATGGCCTATGACCACAACATGACCATCTACAGTGCCCTGCACTACATGATCACAATGAACTGGCAAATATGTGGTCTCCTGTTATTTATAGCCTGGGTTGGAGAATGTATTCATGCCCAGATTCAAATTCTTTTCATTGTGTGGCTACCTTTCTGTGGCCCTAATGTCACTGACCATTTCATGTGTGACCTTTACCCTCTTTTGAAGCCCTCCTACACTGACACTCACATCTCTGGACCTTTTGCTGCAGCAACAGTGATTCCTGTGTAAGCTCAGGTTTTTCATTCTTATTACCTCCTATATCCTCATCCTTTGCTCCCTAAAGGATCACAGTCCTAAAGCATGGTGAATGGATCTTTCCAACTGTGCCTCACATATTACTGTGGTTGTCTTATTCTTTATACCCTGTATTTAATATATCTTTGGCCCTTGACCACCTTCCCCATGGATAAAGCAGTGGATGTATTTTTTTAATAGAGTAACATCCATGTTAAATCCTTTAATCTACACCCTCAGAAATGCAGAGGTGAAAAATGCCATGAGGAAGCTCTGGAGTCAAAAGTGATCTTGGGTAATAACTCATGTTTATAAACCAGATAAAACAAATTTTGTTTAAAAATATTTAAGGAACAAGTGTGTCTAGAGCACAAAATAATGATCTTGCATTCAGAATATGTGTGTTTAATTGTATTTTATTGGCTTGTTTTCTTTAATCTTAAATGGTTCCTCTTTCATAAAATATCAATATATAATTAAATAGTGACTATATTACATTCCAATTAGAAATATCTTTGCATATACAAATTATTGATTTATGTGATATTACTAATTGACATAAGTTGGCATTTTGGAAAAGCCTTGCCTTTATATATTCTAAAGAAAAATTTTCTGTAATCTTTAAGTACAGTATATAACCATTAGCCAAGTACATGAAATATATGAAAAGTTTTGTGGCTAAGATTTTGTAGAATAGGCATCATTTTAATCCCAGATGCTGCCATGAGGGTAGAGTTATTTTTGTGGTAGAAAGACATTAATACAAATGAATGGATTTGCAGGAGAGAGAAGGTTTTAAAGGTAGTATCCATAATATCATTAATGTTGGTTTGTCTTACATAACTCATGAGGACCATATACTTTGACTCTGACCAGAATAAGTTATTTTTTACTGCCTAAAGTCAAAGGATATTAAATTCTTCCATGTACATCTATAGAGCAACCTTGCACATTTTATATCCATGTAGAATATATATGTGGAGCATAGTCTCTGTCAAAAATATCCATAAACCACTTATCCACCAAAATAGCTTTTATTGGATGTGTTTGAACTTTTGTTAATAGGAGCTGTTTTAGTCTGCTGGGTTGCTAAAAGTAACATACCAAAAATGGGTTAGATTTTACAATAGGGATTTATTAGTTTACAAGCATACAATTCTGTGAGCATAAAAATGTCCAAATCAAAGCATCATCAGGTGAAGCTTTCTTCCTGACAATAACCTGCTGGTGATACTGGATCCATGGCAAAGCAAATTATGGTATCTCTCCTGTCCCTTCTCAGTTTCATTGCTTTCAGCTTGTGGCCTCTTTGGTTTTCTCTGTGCTTCTGTGGCTTTCTCTCTCTGAATTTATCACTTTTATTAAAGACTCCAGTAAGAGATTAAGATGCACCCTGGTGCATGCCTTAATTGAAGTATTCAATAAGACCTTAACTGAACTAACATAATCAAAAGGTCCCACCCCCAGGAAGTTTATACCAATAGAAATGGAACAGATTTAAGAACAATATATTCTAGAGTACATACATTCTCATACTACCATAGGAGCAAAAGTATCTAGTAGAAAAGAGAGAGTTTATGATCTCTGAGTAGTCAAGGCAAAAAGTCTGCACATTCAAATTTGAATAGAAAATTGCCAAACAACTGCATAACTTCTGAGATGTAGTCACCTAAACTGCAGTACTAAGAGAAATAATACAGATAAAAGTAGACAATCCAGATTAAGACAGGGTAGATATGTTCAAAAACTTTGTGATTTTTACTTCTATCTTTGCATGAACTGAATTACTCCAAATTAAACCATAGCCATGCCTGTATCTCATAATATGCATATTACATGCATATTACTGTGCAACAGTTAGTAAATAATATTTCAAAAGGGAGATCAGCTTTTCTCAAGTATATCAAATCCATTTATGATCACAAAATAACCTTATACTCCAAGCATACTTTCAGCCTCCTTGTATTTACAAAGGTCCCTGTGACATGCTTGTAAAAGTTACATGTGTGACACTTAGGCTACAGTATTTACTAACCAGTGTGCTGGTATCCATCTTTCTTGTTTTCCACTGCAGCAACTCTAAAAAAATTGATTTAATATGGCAGGACTATTCAGAGGAAGAAACCTGGATTAGTGAGAATCTACACATAATCAAATGCCCTACATGATCCCCAAACTCTGAGTGGATATTGTGTGAACAGGAAACTGGCACATGTTAAGACACAGAGATTTCAGGATTCTTTTCTTTCAAAAGCAAATCATTGCTTATCCTGATGAATGCATTGACTATCTTTATCATCACATAGATTTATAAATTTAGAAGAGAACAGATAGCATAACTTTTGCAATTTTCTGGATTTTCAAATAGTGTAAATGGATACCTAGCAATCCTTATGATAAAGTCAAATTAAGACTTTTTCTGCTTCAGCATAACACACTACACTAATTGGAGTACATAAACCATAAATTTATACACCACTTATTTCCCCCTTTGTCTAAGATATAATGCAATGCTGATGAAAATTATATATTTGCATACCAGAGAGGGTTGACAACAATTATAGAGTCCAATGTAAGATAGGTCTTCAATGCTTCTCAAGCAAGTTTTCTAGCTATTCTAGACAATAAGTCTTCTAAACATTCTTTTCAGCATGTGTTCCAGTTTGTGTCCATTTCTTATTACTCTTAATCCACAAAACTTTCTTTCTTTTTAGAAGAATAATTTGTCCTTGACCGGTGAGGAATATAAGAAACACCACAAAATCATACTCTCATCTTCAAAACTACTCATCAGTAATTATACTTAAAAGCCTTTTTTAATCTGTATGCCTTCCAAACCAAATGTTAAAGCATGTGCAAGGTATCCTAGTTAATTTTCATAGGTCCACATGTGTTTTGCATACAACTTCTTCCTGTCTCATAAGAAATATTAGTTCTAGCTCCCATGAATAGAAGAAAACTTTCTCTGTAATATACAGGGCATTTCCATAATTATTCATGAAAATATGCATATTTTCTTCCTAAGATCATGAACAAAAAAGATGCCTGTTACCACAACCCTTATTCATCACAATTTTGAGGTCCTATTTGGTGCAATCAAACAAGAAAATACACTCAAAGAATAATATTGTATAGTTGCAATGAAATTTATTTACAGATGAAATAATTATGTCTTGAGGAAATCACAAAGAATATTCAAAAACAGCTACAATAACTAATGAGTGATTCTGTAAGGTTATAGAAGAAAAGTTTAAAATTAATCATATATCTATATTATACTCAAATTTACATGTTGATATTGACTTTTGAAAAATTATCATTGAATGCAGCAATAAAAACCATGAAATCCTTAGTTATAAATCTAACCTGCTCTGTAATATGCTGAAAACTAAAAAAATGCCAATGAAAAAAGTCAAAGGAGATATAAATATATGGAGAGATATACCATATGCATGATTGGAAGACATTATTATTAATAACTGAAATCTGCACAAACTGAGTCATTTATTCAAAGAATTCTAAGAAAATTTCAAAAAATTATATTTGTAGAAATTGACTAGCTGATTCTAGAATTGGTATGAAAAGGAAGAAAAAAATTTTATAGTCAAAATAATTTTGAAAAAGTACAAAGTTAAATACTTACTATACATAATTTCTAGATTTACTATCAAATATTTTATTAGAGAAAGGATAAACATAGATATGGGAAACATAATAAATAGTCCAGAAACAGATCCATATTTAAGTGGGGAATTGATATTTGACAATGGTGCAGAATCATTTCAATGGAGAAATGGTAGTCATTTCTAAAATGGAGCTTCAATAATTGGAAATACATTTGCAAAATTGAAACTTTGGTCAATACTTTAAACCATGAACAAACATTGACCTCAAATCGATAATTAACCCAAATGTTAAATCTGAAACTATAAAATACTCATAGGGAACATCCACAAAAAAGACTCTGAGACTTTGCATTATGCAAACTATCCTACATATAACATCAAAAGCATGACAAACTAAAGATAAACATTGATAAGTTGGACTTCATCAGAAGGAAAAGAAAAACACAAAGAACAGAAAATAAGAAAATAATTGCAAATGACATAACTAAAAAAGGATTTGTTTTTATAATATATAAAGAATTCTCAGTTTTCAATAATAAATTTAAAAATTCAATATATAAATGGCAAAAGATTTGAATGTATACTTTACCAAAGACATATAATTGCCATATTGTATGCCAGCTTAAAGGTGCTCAACATATTTAGTTGTACAGAAAAAGAAAGTAAATCCACAACATATCACTACATAGTTATTCAAGATTTTTTTTAAAAATTGACTGGCAAGTGCTGACAAATATGCAAAGGCATAGGAAATATCATTTATTACTCATGGCAAAAAGAATGCTACACTTTGACAGGATGGCAGGTATACAGGAAGTTGCATATATATTTACCACACAAATAAGGTATTCTGCTCCTGGTTATTCACCCAAGCATAATGAAAAACTATGTTCACATGCAAAAGGACTGTTTCAGAAAGTTTATTCTAATTCTATTGGTGATTTCTAATACATGGAAACAATCTAAATATCTCTCAGTTGAAAAATGAATAAAGAAATTGTAACACATCCATAAATTGTGTACTACTCAGTAGTCAAAAGGAATGAATTATTTAT
>JAQZBX010060286.1:0-17336 GCA_029593785.1 Cabassous unicinctus | reverse complement strand
AAAAAGACATTTAAAAATGGCAGCATAACAATGGGAGAAATTTTTTTTTCACTATCCATTTCCTTTCCCCATGTTTGGATCTTTGCAGCAGATTGAGAAACCTATGCCTGTGGCTCAGAGGCCAGTACTCATTCAATTGTTGGTTACTGAGATCTCACCAATGCCAGTTTCTCAGTGATCGTCTCATACCAGTGAACTGTCTGATTCATGATTGATCCATGCCAATTACTTGGCTGGTCAGTATGCATATCCTATGTGGGGCCTAATTATTGGTTTGTTCCACCAAAATGAAAATACTGGGTATCTTTGTACTTTGACACCCACTGGTTCTGGGGAAGGCAGATTCAGACCATAGTTCTGGTATACCTAACTCATAAGTTACTGGGGTCAGTAAAGTAGTGAAGAAAAAGTTGCTTATCGATTTAAGCACAGAAGAAAACCAGTGTTGAAACAGGAGAAAAAGGCACAAGAAAGTATATTAATGGAGCAGAACTGACCAATGATGCCAGGTAGAAAAAAACAAAGCAAACAAACAGAAAGCCCCCAAAACTTCAGTTCTTCCAGAGGAGAAGCTAGGAAGAAGCTTGCTGAAGGGAAATAGTTACACATACAGGGGAATTTAAAGTGTACCACATATACTCAGGGAAAGAGAGCTGAAAAAACTGAATTGTTGACCACAGTCTGTTATATATGTCCAATATAAACAGAGTGGGGTAGAAAAGATGAACTTCAACACCCAGCCAATTGACAATAGAACATTAAGTAAGGGGGAAAATCATATTTCCAGAGCTAGTACATTAAAATAATCAAATACCTAGACTTTAACAAAAGATCACAAGATCTGAAAAGAATCAGAAAGTGGTGGCCAAATCAATGAAAAATTTAAATAAAGCAGAGAAAACATGGGCAATCCTGTATCTAATCCAAGATACTAAGCAATCTCTCTTAATAAATTCAATTGGCTAAGGGAAGCATTGACATAAAACTAAAGTAGGTGCAGGGGTGTGGGGAGCTGGGTTGGATGCCACCTGGTGAGTGATTCACCCAGGATTCCTCCAGTGGCCAACCAGGGCAGGGGTCCTGCCCCCAGTGCCACCCTCCCTCCACTCCCTCACCCCGGTGACTGCTCTTTCCTTCCTCCCTCCATGTCCAGGGGCAGGCAGGGTTTCCAGGACACCATGTCAGACTCTGAGGAAGAGAGTCAGGACCAGCACCTTTGGGAAAACCTCATTAGCTAAATGTGGGAACCCTCTGATCTTTACATCTAAGAAATAGCTTGGAGTTCTGTTTCTCTGCCCACACAGAGAATTCACCACTATCAGCTCCTGTCATAAATAGGAACTTTCTTGATTATCTTATCTCCTTTATCTCCCACCCTATCTCCTATATATATCACTGAATGTTTCTGTAGTCTTGCTTCTCCCTTATCAGCCTGGAATTCTTATGATGTGATTTACAACCCTGACCTGCCTGCTCCACTGCACATTCACTCTCACCTTGACTGTGAAAAAATCCTGAATAAAAAGCATGCTAGGGATCAGCTCAGGAGAGGAGCTTCTTCTGCTGTTCTCCCCCAATGTCACTCAACCTCTGTGCTCAGAGTAATTTCATTGCACCATTGTGGGCTCTACCAGACAGTTTCCCACAAGACTTTGCAGGACAGATTTCTGTAGCTATGTGTTTTGCTCAATAACCTTTTGGGAAACAGTACAAACAAACTATAGGGCTGGATTTCTTTTTGAATTGGGTAACATTGTCAGGAAACTTGAATGCTTCTCTTCAAGTTTGGGATATAGGAGGTCATACAATAGGAGGCAATATGTTGGATAAATATATCTATAGAGCCCAGAGAATCCTCTTGGTTTATGATATTACAAATTTTCAAAACTTTGAGAATTTAGAAAATTGGTATACTGTGGTGGAGGAAGTAAGTGAGGAATCAAAAACTCAGCCACTGGTTGCCTTGGTAGCAATAAAATTGATTTGGAGCCTATGCAAAGAGTAAAACCTGAAAAACACTTTAAGTTTTGCATGGAAAATGGTTTTAGTAGCCACTTTGTCTTAGCCAAGACAGGAGACTCCATTTTCCCGTATTTTCAGAAAGTTGCTGCTGAAATCCTTGGAATCAAATTAAACAAACCAGAAATAGAATGGTCACAACATATTGTTATGGCAGAAAGAGTGAAGTACCCAGACGACGTTTATCGGCATACCAGCTCAGCTCAGAGTAGAATCCTTTCAGTAACAACTGTAACTAATGTTCAGAGGGTGGTGAAGGCAGATAATGTAAACTACAACCAGAAATCTATGTCAAGAACCATTAACCCTCCTAGAAGCTCTATGTTTGCACTTCAGTGAGTGCATTTTTTCCTTCGTATTGGTAGTTCTGCCTGGGGTTCACTTCACCTCTGCATGGGTCAGAGGACCTGTAGGAAATTTATCAGTGACCATCTCTGAGCTCAGTTAGCATGTTCCTTCCAACTTGCTTTGATGTTAACTGTTACCTCACAGCCACAGGCAACTCCTTGGACAAAAAGTATTCAACTTCAGGACCACACACTTTGAAATTAAATGGAAAGCCCATTCTCTGGAATTAGACTGCTTCATTGAAAAAGAATGATATTGGTTCTCTTTATGGCTTCACTTTTTTCCCTGATGTAAATTTTTCAACCATTTATGAAAACTACTAAAGTCTCATCATCAGTCAGGTATATTACCACAGCACAGTTTGTTTTTCTTATCTGAACTCACATATGGCAAAGTGTATTTCAGAGTGCAAACATTTAAGCAAGTAATAATTTTTTTTTCTGCAGATACTTAAAAAGGCATTATTTTGCAACTTATTTGAGTGAAAATATATAAAGTTGTATCTAACTGAAAATGCTTGGAATAAAGCTCTAATATAAGTATTTATTCATTTTCTTTTTTAAAAGGCCCTAAATTGTTTATATTGTAATTTGTAGCTCATGAAGTAGTGAATATTTGATATTGTATTTTTATTACTGTATTATGGTCATTATGTATTGCATAATATTCAAGTTAGATGGCTTTATGAATTTTGATAATTGTTCAGTTGATGCTCCACATGGAATTTCACCTGCAAACTGCATGAAAGTACTACCAGAAGGAGTTATGACATATTGTTGGATCACTGTGGATCAGACTGTACCTAATGTTTGGATGTTTTTCTCACACAAATAAATTTATTTAATTAAAAAATTAAAGGAAGTCAAGAAGATGGTGAATGAATAAAATGAGGAATTAGAAATTTTAAAAAGAAGCAAACAATTTTGGGGATAAAAACACAATAACAGTGACTAGAAATATACTGGAAGTGCTCAACAGCAGATTTGAGCAGACAGAAGATAAAATCAGGCAACTAGAACACAGAACAATTGAAATTCTTCAGTCTAAGAACAGATAGAAAAGAATAAATAGTGATTAGAGCCTCAGCGATCTATCCAACAAAATCTAGTGTGCCAACATACACGTTATGAAAGTCCATGAAAGAAAAAAGAAAAAGAGCAGAAAGAATGTTTGAAGAAATAATGGACCCAAACTTCCTAAAATGACAAGAGACATTAAAATACACATCCAAGAAACCCAATGAACTCTAAACAAGATAAAATGAAATAGATCTACTGCAAGAAATACCATAATCAATAGGTCAAATGCCAAATACAAAGAGGGAGTTCAGAAAAAAGCAAGGGAGAAGTACAGAAGATCCCCATGAAGACTTAGTGCTGATTTCTCTTCAGAAAATGTGGAGGTAAAAAGGCAAGGGTACAGCCTAGTTAAGTATTGAAAGTGAAAAATAGCCTGATGGGAATTCTTCATCCAGTAAAAGTATCCTTCATAATTGAGTTTAAGATACTCTCAGATAAATATAACCTAAGGGAATTCATGAACATGGGACCTTCCATGAAAGAATTGCTAAAGGGAGTCAAGAATGAAAAGAAAAGAGAATAGTAGCTTGGAACCATATAAAGAAATAAGTACCTCCAGGAAAGGTAACTGCATGGGTAAATCCAAATGCCAGTACTGATGTATTCTTTTATTTATTTATTTATTTATTTATTTATTTTACTAATGTATTCTTGTAATGCGACTTTACATTTTCATTTCTTACATGATTTAGAACTCAGTTCAATATAAAATAATCTTACTACTATATTATGGGTTTGCAAAATATAAAGAGATAATATTTGACAAAAACAACATAAAGAAGGGTAAAGGATAAACATAGGAGCAGAGGAAAGGTATGCACTTGAATTTAAGTTGGTATCATTTCAATGTATTTTGTGATAGACTTAAGATGTTAAATACAAACTACATAGTAATCATAAAGATAATTAATATAAAATATATAGTTATATAGAGAGATATATTTAATATCTATATATAGTGTGTGTGTGTGTGTATATATATATATATAAAACAAATGAAAAGGAGATTGGTTCGTCTCACTACAAGAAATCAACCAAATACCAAATAGCTTGCAGAGGAGGAAATAAGGGACCATAAGAGTTCAAGAAGTCCAAGATTCAAAGGAAAAAAATGGTGGAAGCAAATGCTGTCTTACAAATAATTGCTCTGAATGTAAATGGATGAAACTCTCCCATGAAAAATCACAGATTTTTTGGATGGATAAAAAGCTTGATCTATCTATATATTTTCACAAAAGTCTCACTCTCACACTAGACCCCAGTGTATGTGTAAGTTGTAATGTGAAAGCATGGGAAAAACAATCCCATGCCGCTCCTAACCAAAAGAGGTCTGGCATGGCCATAATATTATCAGAGAAAAAATATTGTCAAAAGCTGCTGCAAGAGACAAAGAAGTACACTTTATATTAATAAAAGGAGCAAAACACCATGAGGGTATATCAATTATTAACACATATGCATGTTATCACAGAGGCCCGAGTAAATGAAGCAGTCATTGAATGAACTAAAGTGAAACATAGTTCTACCATACTAGTTGGAGATTTCAATTCAAACATTTTCAGTAATGGATAAAGCATCTAGTCACAAGATCAATATGGAAACAGAGGACTTAAATGAACTAGGCCTCAGAGACATTAATTCAGAACATTACAACAGCAAAACAAATATTTTTCTGAAATGAAAACAAGCCCACAAAATATTTCATTCCCAATTACTCCTAAAAAGAATAAATCTAAACAAGGAAATTGTAGCAGTTTGATATTATTGATGAATTCCAAAAGAAATATTGGATTATGTTTGTAAACTGGTATTTTCCTCTGAGCACATTAGAGTTTATTGGATTCAGAGGTTTTACTTTTATTTGATTAAATAACTATTAAGGCTTTCATTGGGCCACATGAGTAGGACATTGCATACCCATCCCATTCATTGGTGGGTGGGGACTCACGGAGAAAGTGCACTGCAGAGAATGAAGGCTGGAATTTTAATGCTGGAGCCCAGTGAAATAAGCACACAGAGGAGCTTGGTCGTGAGGAAGGAGAGAAGGCCCCGGAAAAAGAGATGAGCCATTTGCTTGATAGTCTGGCCTTGTGGAGAGAAGCAAGCCTGAGCATGGAAAGAGGCAAGTCCCGTGGACAGACGAACCCAGAAAGCCTGAAACCTCACAGACATTGGCAGCTGTCTTGCTCCAACATGTGGCCATAGACTTTGGTGAGTGTATTAGTCAGCCAAAGGGATGCTAATGTGAAATACCAAAAAATGGGTTGGTCTTTATAAAGGGTATTTATTTGGGGTAGAAGTCCACAGATACCAGGCTATAAAGCGTTAAGTTTCTTCTCTCACCAAAGTCCATTGTCACGTGTTGGAGCAAGACAGCTGTCAACCTTTGCCAGGGTTCAGGCTTCTTGGGTTCCTCTCTTCCCGGGCCTGCGTTTCTTTCTCCGGGCTTAGCTCCTTTGGTTCCTTCACAAGGTCAGCTGTAGACTATCAGGCAATGGCTCACTTCTCTTCTCCTGGGGCCTTCTCTCCAATATCAAAACTGCTTCTCAAAAATTGCTTCTACTCTGTTCTCTGCCTTGCCTTTTATATTCGATTCCCCACCCACCAAGGGGTGGGGCTCAACACCCTACTGATGTGGCCCAGTCAATGCCCTAATCATAATTTAATCATGCCCAGATTAACAGATCAGTTTACAAGCATGATCCAATTATATTTTTGGAATTCATAATTACATCAAACTGCCCAATGGACACAGTGAGGGAAGTAACTTACACTTTATGGCCTGATAACTGTAAGCTTCTACCCCAAGTAATTACCCTTTATAAAAGCCAACAGAATTCTGGTATTTTGCGTCAGCACCCCTTTGCCTAACTAATAATGAAGATTTTTTAATTCTGAAAAGTATAAAACACTGCTGAAAGAAAAGATGACCTATATAAATGGCAACACATCTTGTGTTCATAGATATGAAGACTAAATATAAGTTGCAAAAGCAATCTACAGATTGAATGTAATACCTATCAAAATCCTAGCAGCTGTTCTTACAGAATTGGAAAAGCTTATTCTCAACTTCATGTTATTGCAAAATGCCCTAAATAACCAAGTCAATTTTGCAAAGAAAGTACAAACATACAGGACCCAAAATTACTAATTTTAAAACTTACTGCACAGACACAGTAATCAAAATAAAGTGTATTGTTGGCATAAAGATATACATTTTTTTTAAATGATTGAATTGAGAGTTTGGAAATAAACCCATACATCTATGGTCAACTAATTTTTTACAAGGGTACCAAGTACATTAATTGGGGAAGGAGCAGGCTCTTCAGAAAATAGTTTTGGGAAAATTGGATATCCACCTGCAAAAAGAATAATTTTGAACAACTACTTAGTTGTTCAAGCAAACATATCCAGAAATTATCTCCACATGGATCAAGAACCTAGACATAAGAGCTAAATTCATAAAACTCTTAGATCCAAAACATAGGGGTATCCTTTATAGCCTGGGATATGTTATTGTTTTCCTATATATGAAAATAAAAGCACAAGCAACTAAAGAAAATATAAATAAAGTGGACTTCATTAGAATTATAAACCTTTATACAAAAAAGAAAACAATCAGAAGATGAAAATGTGACTTAAAATAATAGGTTTCCATGAAAGGAACTTTTCTGAGTGTTGATTAAATGATATAATGAATCAAAATTCTTGGATAACTCCATCTACTCTATAAGTCTGGTTTGTTGTATATGATACCAAATAAATGGACAGGAAAAATGATTCACAGAATTTATTTACATTTTTGCTTACCTTACATCGTTAACAGTCAATATAATTTTAAATATATTAATTTTCAATTGTATAAAAGTAGGTAGTCACTGATTATGATTACAAATTTATAACATATCAACATGAAATGGAAAGTGTTTTCTTGAATAGGGATTATACCTGGAAAGCATTTTTTGTTTCCAAGAATTAAAAGTTATTTTCTCAGATGTAGAAACTGTAAACATTGAGTCTGCATGTGGAGACATAACCTAATTTGAAAATGATTATGTCATTTGAACTTACAGAGTTATTCACAGAAAGCAAAAATGACTTTCTCCAATCTTTCTCCAGTGTGAGACTATTAACACATACTTAAATTAACTTTACAAAGACATTTTTTTGGGGGGATATAATGATTACCTTCACAGTCACACAAGCAAATACTTTACAGCATAAAGGAAAGTGAAAATTCCTTATTTATTTACTGACCATAGAGTTAAATTTATTATTTCTTCAGTTCCAAGATAGTGTAAATCCTTAAAAACATTTTCATCTCTGATTTTCTAGGGCTGCAGTATTCTAGTGTGATGAATAAATATGGTAACAGCTGTAAAGATGAGGATGCTAATTTGATCTTAAGAGTATGATATTGTACTATACAAAGCTATATGGGAGAATGAATCCACCTCTTTCATAGGTATGCCCTTTGAACCCACACTAAACAGCTATCTTAAACTCAAACTTTTCTTAAGCTGGGAATTAATTTTTGTTAATTAATAAGTGAAATTGCAATTAGAACTTTATAATTGTTAGAAAAAAATAGAAAATATTATGAGTAAGAATGTGCTTTGTAAAAAGTTTCAAGTTCTACTCTTTTATCCATTTATTACTTCCCATAAGTATATATTTATGTATCAATGTAATGGGATGTTTGATATTAGAGAGATTTCACAAATATATATTATTTTATAGTCCTTTTCTTAGAGTTGCACATCTTTGTATTAAATCACAAATTCTTATTTTTCAGGATGCTAACAGAAGGCACAATTATAAACTCTCCCTTTTCTCATTATTGCTTTTTGAACTTTCATAGAAATTCAGAACAGTAACAAACACCTTCATTTCTGTATTTCCCAAACCTGCTCCCCAAATCTCAGATTAAAACTGTAAATCCTTGTCCCTGTATTATTGATATGTTTAATCATTATTTTCCTGTTAAAATAAAGTAGCAACAGTCTAATCATTTATTTGACTGAAATGACAAGTGTTTTGACTTGATAACTTTATTATCTAGCATTTGTTTTAGTTTCACAGATTTATAAATGTGTAATAGAAAAGATTTCATTTGTAATTGTATCGTAAAAATCAAGAATTTTCTAGATTTGAAAACTCTCAAGTAAAAGACTAAATAGTAAGGGATTAGTATGCCCTAACACATAAGGTAAAGATGGTGACCCCCAGAAGGCTGGATCTCTATCCTTTCTTAGTAGCATCACCTTAATACACTAATTCTCAGTGAAAGATGGGTCTTCTTGTCTGGTTGCATATGATTCACTTATAATATTATCTAGTTTTCTTCAGAGCTTGGGGAGTAGTGTGGCCTCATATCGTTTTTCTTTAAAATACAATCTTAATGTATATGCCAGGGTTGCATAAGGCTGACACTGGGGATACCAAAGAAGTTTAATTTTCAGGAACATTTTATCTATTCCCAGGACTTCAAAATACTTGCTTACATGCTTTTAGAAATGTGTGGTTCATTAAAATAAAATAAAATAAAAAATCAATTAAGACCAAATGTAAATATTAGGTAAATAGATTTGGAAATGTAAGATGATTTAAAATTACATTTTAAAGGTGCCTAAACTTGTCTGAATCTTCATAAGGGGGGAATTTAAATAATGTGGAATTGAGAGAGCAAATATTGACAATGAGAGTAATTAAAATTCAATGTGGCCCATGAGAGAATTCAGCTGTTTTCTCACTTTAAATTTGACAGAAACACAGCAACATTATAAGTAACAATTTGTTTATATCTGTGTAATAGACATATATTTTATAAGTTTATTTGCACTGAAACAATAATAATGATAATAGCAACAACCATAACAGCACATTGTTTACATTTTGCGAAAACACTTTGCTGTTTGACTCTATCTGGGGCTGTATTTGATTATTTTATTCTTGTTAATTTTTAGTATTTTTGTTTTGCAGGCACCCTTGGATCTTTGTTCCATCATTGACCACTTCTCTAACCTAGTACTTGTCCTTTAGTGTAAATAAATCGGTTTCTTCAGTTATAAACGGGAAATTAAAAAAAAAACAACAACTCCCTCATGTAATAATTGAATTTCACAACTGCCAGAGGGAAACACAAAAGTTAATACAATTGTGTAACCCAGGTGGTCTGTAAGATTTGCCATTTAGTATGTTTAAGAGAGAGTACAATATCTAGATGGTAGTTATGCTTTCAACATTGGATGTTGAATCTTACCCAAGTGGACATTCCTACTCTGATCTAGGACATGCTTGCTAAACTATGTGCAGTCTATATTTAAAATCAATGTATCATATTACCTGCACCTAAAGCAAGGCTCCTAGGTAAGAACAAGTAGTACATAAGGTATAAGACACCATACAAAGTGGCTCTATAAAGAAGGCCCTCTAACAGATGCTGTGAGCCTGGCTAGAGTATAGGCATAGGAAACAAACCAGCTGGCCAAGAGCAAGGAGAATAAATATCACTCTACTTTTATCCTTCCCATGCTCAGGGTCACATTAGGACATTCTTGGGAAATAAGCTTTGAGGTAGAGATTGTCATACAGTAAATTTTGTGGCAGTACTCTTGGGTTCAATACAACAAAGAGCCAAAAAATCAGAATTGGGTGCTGGGAGTTGACCTGCAGTGCAGTCACAAATGAGATCTCAGCTGTCTGCTTGAGGAGATCTGGAGCCAGGGTGGACCTTCAGTGTTGTCCAATTTGTGGCCAAATGGTCCCTTTTTTGAGGATCCACTGCATCTGGGCTGCCCCCAGGAATGGGGTATGGTCTTTGGCTATGCATTTTCCTTCAATCCAGGGCAATTTCTTGAGATAGACTGACATTAAAGCTGTCAATATTAATACTCCTAGCAGTTGTATTAGTAAGTTCTTCAATCCTGGAGGCTTCTGGAGACCCAGGGCCCAGGCTTCCCTGAAATCCTCAGCATGTAACTTCCTGAATGTTCTGGACATAAATTAAAAGTTTAAAAACCCTCTCCAGAGAGGAATGGATGTATAGATGGTAATGTAAATCATAATATCCTCAGAATAGTAAAGCTTCATTCCTGTGATAACATCACCAAACCCCATAACTGTCATCATGGGACCCTAGCAGGAACTCTCTACTCATACCCTATGGAATGGTTTTGTTCTGAAACCCCTTATGTCTCCCCTCAATTTCCTGTCTCTTTGCAGAGTGCTACCATCATTCTCTGGACTGGAAAATCTCTCCTAAATGTAAGTCCAAATAAAGCATATGTCTGACACAATGCCAGATGCATTCTTTGGTCTCACAGAGGACTCAACCTATACCATTCCGTTGGATTGGAACAAGGGTCAAGGGGAATCAGTAGAGCACAGAATAAAATATACTACAGTCTATAAGCTAAATTCAATCAGAAGTCAGAACTTATTCAAACAAAGGATGGTCTCCTATAGTAGAGAGCATGTGTATTATCTGTTGTGGGCAAAGAGATGATCTGTAGCAACAATGACAAATCCCATAAAAATATGGTTTCTTTGACATTCTATTTCAGGCAGAAGAGTACAGGTTTTTTCAGAAGTTGTCCACAAAGAACATGTTATCATGAAGAGCTTAACATGATTGGTAGCAGCAATAACTTTTGATCTCCTCAGGTGTGCATTCCATTATATTCTAGGTACTCCTGGGGATTCTGATTAACTCAGCTTGCATAATAAATCAGCTCAAATATACCACTTGTTCTTAGCTTTTTATCCTCTTACTCAACAGTCTGCCATGGCTCATTGGACATTTCTATCTCATGTATTGAAGGTTGTCTTTTTTCCAAGATTGCAAAGAGCCACCTCAGTGTCATATTAAGACCAGATCCAGAAGTTTTTGCCTGAAACCTAAATGCATATTCAATAAGGATTTCTTTCAGTGAAGGTGACAGGAACTTCTGCTAGCCAAAAGATTCCAATCAGCAGCACACTCTATCACAACCTTAATTTAGGTATAGTATACTTGCTGGGGCTGTGAATCCAGATGCCTTTGCAATTACAACTATCTTATAAATCACTGTGTGGGCCTGAATTTAACAGCAGTCTGTTCTTTAGTTGCAGGAGATAAAGGTCTCTTCCATTAGACTATCAACTTTATGGTGGTAATCAATCTTTCTTTATTCAAAATTACTAATATCAGTTATGGCTCAAATATTCTACAATCCATAAATTTGTTATATTTCACTTCATCTGTGCCTATTACATGAATCTCAATCAATGTGATGCTGGGGGACAACTGGAGTTTTCAACCTCCCCAATTTTCCTGATCAGCAAAATATCCAATTACAAGTTCTTATCTGGAAGGTCAGCTTCCTAGGACCACTTCTCTACAAATTATCTTAGGCTGACTTCCTTCAGAAGCAGACCTTGCGTGCAAGTAATTTAGGTGATCATCACAAGCCCTGCCAGGAAGAAGTGAGATAGTGACACAGGGAAAGAAAGGATGCTAGTGAATCCACATATTGCATTTATAGCTATAACGATAAACTCAATCTCATTGAGGATATGTAAAAAGGAAAACATATACCTTCTAAATGAAAACTAATAAGAGATGATGGGGATGATTTATTTAGGACTGATGTGTCAATCCATGTGCACTCTCCCTCCCATTTAAACTTTTGGTTATATATATGGATATGTAGAATACGTATTTATGTGTAGATTTTCTATCACCATTTTATCTTACAGATAGAAAACAGAATCATGTTTTTCAACTATGATATTATCCATATTTTCAGCACATAATATAAAGGATATTTAGTGTAAAATTTTCATAGATTTGGGGTTGAGGAAAATATGTTAATATATAATTAGAATAAATAATTAGGACAACTATTTGACCCATGTGAAAATGAAATATTTCCCTCTAATTCTTGTTCTTTTTTTACCCTCAAACCATTCACTTTGGTAACAGCCCCCAAATCTGCAGTTGCAATTTTTTTCACTGTAAGCGTGTTTATAGTATAGTACCAACTACTAACAAAATATAGTATAGTACCAAACATTTCCCAGAGGACCACAAGGAAATTTATAAGCAAAAGATTTTAAAGCAAAAGATTCAATACACATTGATGACATCATCAACATGGCAATGTAAACATCCCCTTGAAAAACTGCCCCATGTATTCAATGAATATAAGGATAAATTCCACTTTTTTAGAATTCTAAAGTATTTTAGGCACTTGTGAAGGACTCCACAAATGCTGAATTAAAGAAAGAGGAAAATGACATATAAGAACCTTCCATCCCAGACTGTCCAGACCTCTTCCACCCCTCCACTTGGTATTGTATAATGCTTGGGAGCTCTCCAGAGTCAGTGGCCTAGAACACTCCCACCAAGACACGAACTATATGGAAACTCGCAATAGTAGTTATCCATGTTATATCATGTGTTAATACTGCATTCCTTCTTATAGCTGAGTGATATTCCATTGTATGTATATACCAGAGTTTGCTTATCCATTCATCTGTTGATTGACATTTGGGTTGTTTCCAACTTTTGGCAATAGTGAATAATGCTTCTATGAACATTGGTGTGCATATATCTGTTCGTGTCCCTGCTTTCAATTCTTCTACATATATACCCAGTAGTGGGATTGCTGGATCATATGGCAGTTCTATAGTTAGCTTTCTGAGGAACTACCAGACTGTCGTCAACAATGGTTGCACCATTCTGCATTCCCACCATAAGTATTCCCATTACTCCACATCTTCTCCAACACTTGATGTCCTCTGTTGTTGTGTTTTTAATAGCCACCGATCTAATGGGTGTTAGATGATATCTCATTGTAGTTTTGATTTGCATTTCCCTAATAGCTAGTGCTGTTGAGCATATTTTCATGTGCCGTTTAGCCATTTGTGTTTCTTCTTTGGAGAAGGGTCTATTCAAATCACTTGCTCATTTTTTTCTAAATGGGTTGTTTGTCTTTATATTTTCAAGGTGTAGGATTTCTTTATATATGCTGGATATTTGGCCTCTATCAGCTATACAGTTGACAAATATTTTCTCCCATTGAATAGGCTGCCTTTTCACTTTCTTGACAAATTCTTTTTAATTTTGAGGATGACCCATTTAACTATTTTTTCTTTTGTTACTCATGATTTGGGTCTGAATTTCATGAAACCATTCCCTAATACAAAATCTTGTAGATGCTTCCTTACATTATCTTCCTAGATCTTTATGGTCTTGGCTCTTATATTTAGATCTTTGATATCTTCAGTTATTTTTTGTGTAAGGTATAAGATGGTATCCCTTTTTCATTCTTTTGGATATTAATATCCAGTTCTCCAAGCACCCTTTGTTGAAGAAGCCATTCTCTCCCAGTTGAGTGGGCTTGGTGGCCTGTTGAATATCAGTTGACTGTATATGTGAGGATCTATATCAGAACTCTAAATTTGGTTCCATTGGTCAATATGTTTATTCTTGTAGCTTTTTAGTATGTTTAAAGTCAGGTAGTGTCCTTCCTTGAATTTCAATTTTCTTTTTCAATATGTCTTTGTCTATTCAGGGCTCCTTGATCTTCCAAACATATTTCATAGTTAGATTTTTCCAAATCAGTAAAAATGCTGTGGTAATTTTTATTGGGATTTTGTTAATTCTGTATATCAGTCCAGGTAGGATAGACATCTTAATGATGTTTATTCTTCCTATCCATGAAAAGGGTATATTCTTCCATTTACTAAGGTCTTCTTTGATTTCCTTTAACAGTGTTGTATAGTTTTCTGCATACAAGTTGTTTACATCTTTAGTTAAATTTATTCCTAGGTATTTGATTCTTTTAGATTTTATTGAAAATGGATTTTTTTCTTGATTTTCCCCTCATATTGCTCATTATTTGTGTACAGATATGCTACCGATTTTTGCACATTGATCTTATAACCTGCCACTTCATTGAACTCATTTATAAGCTCTAGAAGCTTTGTTTTAGATTTCTAGGGCTTTTGAGGTATAGGATCATGTCATCTGCAAATAGGGAATTTTTTACTTCTTCCTTTCCTATTTGGATACCTTTTATATCTTTTTTTTGCCTAAATGCTCAAGCAAGTATTTCTAACACAATACAGGCACACTTAAGTCTGCAGAGAACTCAGGCAGGACATAAGCTGCTGAGGAATGCTGTATACAAAATGTCCCTAAAATGGAGAAAAATAGAGCAAGACCACAGCGAATGGTAGCAGCCATATGCTGTATTCACTCAATCCAGTTACTTCAGAGGGATTCCCTAAGCTAAAATCAGACTTCTGGACGGGCCTACTTTTCTGGATTATCCCTGTGAGCTTCCCCATGTCAGAATAACCTATGGAGAATAAATCAGAGGCAGAAATCCTCAAAAAAATGAAAAAACAAGGGGGCTTAACTGAACATTTGTAAGACTGAAGTGTTCCAGAAATGTAAAAGAAAACAGGACACTGAGTGAGGGGGAGAATTTAAATTAATCACAGATGCTGGACTGAAAATTCTGCACCAAAGCCGACAGAACTGAATATGATTCTAAGAGAATGAAGAGAGAAAAGGAAGATTTTTCCTTGAGGTGAAGTAGTTACAAAATATGTGCAATCGTAATAGCACCACAGATCCAGGGTATTTCTCAGATGAAGATCTGAACAAATGTCATCCATTAAACTTGGGCTATTTTAAAGATATAGAATAAGTTGGAAAATCCATCAAAGAATAACCTTAACACAAGCCAATCAGAAATAAAATTCTATCCTTCCTCCTCTCCAGGCGGCGGAGGCGGCGACAGGGGCGCGGGAGCCAGGCGGGTGGCGCAGCTGCAGCGGGGAGTCCGCGGGCCGCCAGGGCCGCTGGAGCCGGCGGACGCCGGGCTCCGGGGCTAGGCGGAACCGTCGGCGGCGGGCGGCGGTGGGCTGCGGGACGCGCGGCAGCCGCATGTGTCGTTGGGCTGCCGCCGCGCGGTAGAGGCGGGCCGGGGGCGGCCTGGGCTGGGCTCCCGGGCGCTGTCAGGCGGCCAGGCCCGCGGGAGGAAGCAGCCGCCCCGGCTGGCAGACTTCAAGCTGCAGGTCATCATCATCGGCTCCCGCGGCGTGGGCAAGACCAGCTTGATGGAGCGCTTCACCGACGACACCTTCTGCTAGGCCTGCAAATCCACCGTGGGCGTTGACTTTAAAATCAAAACTGTAGAGTTAAGAGGAAAGAAAATCAGATTACAGATCTGGGACACGGCAGGTCAGGAGCGATTCAAAGTATTACCTCAGCGTATTACAGAAGTGCCAAGGGGATGATATTGGTGTATGATACCACCAAGAAGGAAACATTTGATGACTTGCCCAAGTGGACGAAGATGATCGATAAGTATGCCTCAGAAGATGAAGAACTTCTCTTAGTTGGTAACAAGTTGGACTGTGAAGCGGATAGAGAGATCACCAGGCAACAAGGTGAAAAGTTTGCACAGCAAATAACCGGGATGCTGTTCTGTGAAACAAGTGCCAAGGAAAATTTCAATGTGGACGAAATATTTCTGAAACTTGTTGATGACATTCTGAAAAAGATGCCCCTGGATATTTTAAGGAACGAATTGTCTAACAGTATCCTCTCGTTACAACCCGAACCCGAGATTCCACAAGAACTGTCTCCACCAAGACCTCATGTCCGATGCTGTTGAGTTGCTACTTTGGAGACAAAGTGGAAAGGATTCCTGGGAAGGGTAATAACTGTCTTCTGCACTACAGTCATTTTGACAATATCCTTTCGCACTTTGTAATCCGAGTCAGAGCTATACACTAACTTGTAAATATGCAAATATGCAATCCTGGGTAAGTTTGGGGTATAAATTCCGTATTCCCCTCGAAATTATTATATTTCATTCTGGCCCCAGTGTCTAGTGCACATACACTGGGAAGCGTAGTACTTCTAATAGGAAGAATGGGAGAAATACAAGGTATAATGTTTCTTGAGGTAAATAATATAATTGTCCTTGTTAATTATATTATGAAGACAGAAGAGATTCTGATAAGAAGAGAGAGCTTGGTGCTTTGCTTACTGTTTTAAAGAAAATTAATAAAGCTAAAGACTGAAAAATGCTATCTTAAGTGCTTTTTCTTTATTTACAAGACTTTTTTTTTCCCCAACTGTAGCATCTTCGAAGTATTGGAGTATTTCTGCCACAAGCTAAGATCCATTTATAGCCTTCATTTAAGATTATTTATTAATGTTATGTCATGGTAGAATATTGCTAGTTTAGGGAGACTGAATTTGACTTGGTTGGTCTAAAGCTGTAGACTCATTGTCACAGTTTCCTGATGGACATACCATGTACTTTTAAGAACTACAGAGATTCAATAACGAAAGAAGTGTTTTTGAAACTATAGAAGACTATTTTAAAACAACGCTGCTGTCCTAAATAAATCCTGTTTAAAGGAATTTTAAAGAGATACATTTTAGTATATCAAAGAACATACCTGTATTTGCCTAAACATTCTGTACCTTTGTAATGACAGAACTTCCCCCTTATGTTGAAGTTTATCCTAGTAAGCCTAGAAGCCTAGACTGTGGTCATATTTTTTTGGGGGGGCAGGGGTCTGGTAATAAATTTATCAGCTCTATCTTTGGTATATCTTTTATTAAACTGCACCATTTTGTTTAGTCAAGGTAAATAAGTAATTATGTATTTGAATAACTCGGCATGTCTTGAGTGTTGTGGTATTGAAAAGCATTGTGGTCTTTCTACACTAATGAAGTGCAAATAAAATTTTGTATTTATGAATGACAAAAAGAAATAATAATAAAATAAAATAAAATTCTACTCAAGAGGGGGAAACTGATGTAAGTACTGCCTTTACAATAGTAACACTGAATATTAATATATTAAGCTACCCAAA
>JAQZBX010060285.1:0-17339 GCA_029593785.1 Cabassous unicinctus | reverse complement strand
ATTACTCATGAAAAGTCATACTTTATGAATTAGTGAAATTGGAGATTCAAGTTTGGGTCTGGCCCCAAAGCCTGTGCCTCCCCCTCCTCCAACGCCATACCTGTGTCTGAAGATCATTTATTAAATAGCCCCTCGGACTTCTCTTTCCCTCATTTGGAGATTATATGGCATCAGGTTTGAGTTCATTTGCTCTTCAAGGGAGCTAAGCAAGGAACAGAACAAAGAAGAAAGCAGGGCGGAGTTGTTGAAGCACTAGTCTTCCCCCCCTTGTACAGGGATGGTTCACATAAGATGTGTCGAGGGGTTTAGGAAGAGCTGAGTGTGGGAGTCACAGCCTCCTCCACACTCAGCAGGCGCTCCCTGAGCAGGCAGCCCTCCCTCTCCGCATGCCGCATCCTCGGCACAGTGGTTCATCCAACTTTGTATTCCCCCACTCTTGATGGGATGGTTAACTGATACGGCGAGTCTAATTTACACGGGCATCAAGTTCTAGAGTGTGCCCAGCAAAGCTAAAAATAAATTCATTGGGCCCAAATTATCCTGGGAGATCTCTTGAATTTCCCACAAAGTACAGTTGTTACAGCCCAACTCCTGAAGCCGTGAGACCAAAGAACATGCCTGGCATTTAGTCAGGCATAAGCTTTATTGGGACTTAGGACAGGAGAGAAACTTTGATGGCGGCCGGTCAAAGAATGAATGAAGATAGCGCTCCGCAAAGAGACGAGAAAAAGAGGGGTGATATATGAGGGGTGATATATAAGGGGTCTCAGAGCAAGGACATTCCGTAGGGTCTGGGAACAGAGCTCCTGCAGGGTCACGTGAGGCGCGCACATGGGGTCTGGCAATGGTTTCACTATGCTCTGAGGAAGGACACTGCTTTGGGAAGATGATAGTTTATGATGCCATTTACACATTCTCTCCCCTTGGGGGCGAGTTGTTAACCTTTAACTTCTGTCTAGTCATGCAGGCAGCTACGTGCTGAGGACTTAGGGGACTCTAACAATATCGGTGATTTTTTTTTTTTAAGATTTATTTATTCCCACCTCCCATTGTTTTGAGCTCGATGTCTGCTCTCTGTGTCCATTCACTGTTTATTTTTCTGTGTCTGCTTGTCTTCTCTTTTAGGCGGCACCAGGAACCGATCCTGGGACCTTCTGGAGTGGAGAGAGGCGCTCAATCTCTTACACCTCCTCGGCTCCCTGGTCTGCTGCGTCTCATATTGTCTCTCCTCTGTGTCTCTTTTTGTTGCATCATCTTGCTGCACCAGCTGTCCGCGCGGGCCAGCACTCCGTTGCGGGCCAGCACTCTTATGTGGGCCAGCTCACCGTGTGGTCCAGCTTGCCTTCACCAGGAGGCCCCGGGAATCAAACCTTGGACCTCCTGTATGGTAGACGGGAGCCCAATCTCTTGAGCCACATCTGCTCCCCATAAGTGATTTTTGAGTATTGAACCTGGGATGTCTGTGTTTGCAGAGGGGGTGTATACACATACATGTAATGGGTGCAATAGGAAATACAATAAAGATAAAATTTGGCAGTATTTTTCATTATGAGAAAAATGAATTTGTATTTCTGAGTTTGTAGAGTTAAACTCTCTACTTCCTTATGGTAGAAATATCATTGTCTTCTGCTAATTTTCCTGCCCCTGCCCCAGGAACTGTTAATAGGTCAAGGCAGAAAACATTTGTGTTTCCCCTTAGAGAAGATTTATTAAGTTCTAGGAGAGAAATTATGCAGGTAGGCGGCATGTATTTTCATAATGACTGTAATAACAGGCTTTGACAATAACAGTGATGACAAGATGGAGGAAGGCTCTCTGGGGCTCTGAAGTCAATCTCAAAATCAGTGTTTCTGGGACTGTTAGGATCCTGTCTCGTCTTCAAGTTCAGTAAAAGACTTTGCCCAAAGGTAATGATATGGTGTACATCGTGTTTGGAGAATTCTAGTTTTTAAATATATTTTTTTAAACTCTGGCTTCCTTGAAGTGAAGTACCACTGGCAGAATAACAACCTTGGGCGATGGTGGCCCCTTCATTTGGAAAAGGCATTCTGGTTGTTTGGGAGAGACGCTTTGGAAAGTTTACACGTAGCAACAAGGGAGGTCTGAGGGGCCCTCCTGTGACACTGGAGGGAAAAAAGAGAGCAGATGTTGTCAAGACTGTGTCCAGCCTCTTCTGTTGATTCTAATTCCCCAAGTTAACTCTTTCACTTCACTTCTCCCTTCCCTTCAAGGGAGGGACAATCTTCCCTTTTGTCTAAATACCTAATTCTCTCTTCCTTTGTTGCTAACACCAAAAGAATCCTTACATAGCAATGTCATTGGATCATGCTCTAAAATTTACTCACTAATTCATTCAGGTCTATCACTCCACCACTTTCTATCTACTTTCCATGCTCTATTTCACCTCATAAAACTCACCACTTGACACCTGATTTTTAAAAAACAATATATTATTGAGCTATAATTCACACATCATACAGTTCACCCATTTAGAGTTTAATGCAATGATTTTTAGTGTAGAGTTTACAACCAACACCACAACTAATTTTAGAATATTTTCATCATCCCCCAAAAGAGACTCTGTATCCAATAGCAGTCACTACCCTTTTCCCTCCCACTCCCAGCTCTAGACAACCACCAAATGACTTTTTGTTTTGGACATTTCAGATAAGTGGAATCACACAATCCGTGGCCCTTTGTGTCTGGCTTCCTTCACTTAGCATAACGTTTCAAGCTTCATGTAGCAGCATGTAACCTTCATTTCTTTCTGTTGACAAATCATATTCCTTTGAACAGATATACCACATTTTGTTCATCCATTCGTCAGCTGATGGGTGTTTTGCCACCTGATTTGATAGCTTATTTTCCATCTCCTCCACAGTGTAAGGCCCATCAGGGTGGAAGCTTTTTTATGTTTACTGCAGTATCTCCAGCAGCTCTGACAGTGCCTGGCATATAGTAGGAGCTCAATGATTTTGTCAAATGACAAATCCAATCATTTGCTTGGCCAGTGTTTGTTAATCACCCGCACATTTGTGCCCCACACTTCCTCTAAGCGAGACCACTGGGAATGGGAGAAACTATGAAAAAGGATCTGCCCTCACGAATCCCATAATCTAGCGGGTGCAAACAAATAATTAAAATAAAATTGAGAAAATCGATTTTTTAAAAGGGTCTGGACCCAGGGCCCAGTTCTGCCAGGGGGAGTCAACAAGGCTCCATGGAGGTTAAGTTGAGACTTAGGAAAGCACCACACACGGGGAGCTGGGGCCCCGCACTCCGCCACAAGGTTTATCTCAGGCAAAGTGGTAGAGCCTGTGACCGGGGCCCGGACAAGACCAAGGAGCAGTGCTGGCGCTGTTGTGAGCAGTGGGAGGGAGCCCACGGAGCATGAACATAGCAGGCGACGTTCAAATCAGAAAGTTTATGTGCTTAAGCAAAGGATTGAAATTTCCCCCTAGGTATGTAAGAAGCTGGCAAAAAATAGTTGCATCTGAGCGTGGCCTGGGAGATTGCACAAAGGTGTGGGAGAAACAGAGACTCGCAAACAACAAAATCGGGCACACGTTCTTTCGTGTTCAAAAAACACATTGAAAAAATTGGCTTTCGGTGAAGGGCCATATAATTTGGAGCTGGGGTGTGCCCAGGGCACAGCGCAGGCAGGAAAGCTACTTTGAGGATAACGGCGAGTGCGCCTACATAAGCCGGCAGCCAAGCAACGGCGGAATTGCAACCGACTGCGTCCAGGGCCGGTGTGCGTCCTGGTCCCTGACATCGCCGACGCGTGCACACGGCATCCCGCGCGCCGGGACGCACTGGCACAGGCGCTAGTTTAGCGGGCGCGTGTGGTAACGTGCTTAAGACTCCCGCACCACCAGAAGTGCGGCAGGGCGCGCTGGGGGTGGGCCCGGGTCTCGGCCTTTGCCTGGAGACTCTACCCTCTGGGGGCGGTCCGGGGCAAGCACAGCCGCAGGCTCTTCCTGCTGATGCAATCGGCCGGGAGCCCGGGGTTTCCGCGGCGAGGGCAGCCTGCAGCCCCGCGCACGTGCGCCGCAGCCCCGGCCCCAGCCCCGCTCGCCCGCCGCGCGCGCTGCGGGGAGCCCGCGCCGCCGTCCAGCTCCGGCCCAGCGCGGCGGCCAGGGGCCGGCACCCCTCGGATCCGCCCTGCGGCTCGGCGCGGGCTGCCCCCGCGGGCACCGGGACAATGCAGGTAACTGCTGGGGACTGGGTGTGTGTTTCCCACACACTCAGGGGCAGGAGAGGCAGATGGCGGAGAGGGGCGCCGGCAGGGCCACGCCATGGGCTTCCGCCGCTGCGGTTGTGAGTTTTGAAGTTTGGGACGCGGAAGCTCTTCTCACCAAGAAGTGGGGGACTTGGGAGGGTCTGGGGGTGGAGGGGGTGTCCCCGGCTGTGAATGAAGGAGGGGGTGCAGGGCTAGCTGGGAGGGGAAGGGGAGCCGCCTCGGTGCTAATAAGAGCAGACGGCTCAGCTCAGCTGTTTCTTGTGGAAAGGAACTCTTCTAGGAGTTACAAATCGTATGCGCCTAAGGGCATTCTTTTTTAACTGTGAGCACCCTAACTGCTTTTCTTCTTATGCTCATCAAGGATAATTAGCCTAGCTACCTACTGCTTCTGAAGTTAAAGCTTAATATACTATAGTAGAGTGTAGAGATTCTCTGAGTGTTGGGTTCCGGCTCACACACTGGAAAACCGCAGACGTTAAAATCTGGAGAACAGCTTCTTCAGAGGAGGGTGGACGGGCAGAGTCCTGCCGTCCAACATCCTGGAACTGAGCGATCCCGATAATGCAGTCTGAACTCTTGGGAGAAATAAAGCCATGTCTCAGAGTTTCGAAGGAGATGAAGTGTGGTTCTCAACTGCACTTGTCCACAACCCACCCCAGACCACAATTTCATTTAGAGGAAATAATATGTATATGGTGTCTTTTTCACCAAAAAAATTTTCCACTACACTCGAGCAATAACTGAAGGGAAACACTTTGTTTTATGTTAAAAAGAAATGTATGCAAATGTGCCTCACTGAAAAATTTAATAACCCCTCTCTAATATAGTTACATATTCTATTTCTGGCTTGCTCATTCTTCCTACTTTCCGCTGAAAAGTACACTTTGAATATAGCTGTGCTAAGTAAAAGGAGACAATGAGGATAGATGGTCTTTTCCATCTCTTCCCTGTCCCGTGTGGAGTTTTGGATGATTACGCATTTTTCTAACTTTGCGAGCACTTTAAGGACAACAACAAAGGGACCTTTTACAAGGCACTTTTATAATGCAGGAGACTGGAGGATCTGTTCAAGTACTCCTGTTACCATCTGACATTTTTACCAAGACTAGGAAAGAAATGATTCTCTTCTAAATATAATTTAAGGGCTACATTGTATATTCCTTTGTCTTTATTCTTTCAAAACCTTTCTATTTACCTTTTACATATGTGTTGCTAGCAACATGTTTATTTATTTTACTTTTTTTTTTTTTAAGGAGGTACCAGGGATTGAACCCAGGACCTTGTACATGGGAGACAGGCGCTCAGCCACTGAGCTACATCCACTTCCCTGTATTTATTTATTTGTTTATTTTTTAAAAGGATTATTTGCACATGGCACCATGATAAGCTTTGTCCTCAGCAAATACATCAGACATGGCCTTGCCTAGGAGCTTATATTTTAAGATGTACACATACAGAATGGGCAACTGAATTTAAAAAAATCGTATACATTGAATAGTATGTGTATAAAAATGGTAAGTGCATGTTGTGATTTAATGAATTGAGGTGGAGATTTAAGACACGTGTCAGGATGGGATAGAGATTAGGGAAGCAAGTCTTAGTGACTCTGGCTAAATGAAAAGAGAAGAGACAGATGGCCTGGGGGGCGGGGGGTTAACATTCCAGCATGGGGCTCAGATGCAGGCTAGTTAAGCAGGCCTAACCTAAGGGCATCCCTGGAAACTGTGACGCTGCGGCCAGTGAGAAGAGAGAAAAGAGGAGTGAGGGAGAAAAGACAAGAATTTAAGGATTTCGTCTAGTGACTTTCGACGATGAGCCACCTTCGTTTGATCTTAGAGCCTCTGAGACAGTGGAAGGAGAGTTAAGAGACTTCCCACTGGTAGCAGTTCCCTGAATCAGAGAAGGTCTAATTATTATGGAATAGGAAGTTGGGAATAGTCATTTAATCATAACTGAGGCTTGTGCTAAGAATTAAAACCACGTTTTGGCTCCCGTCAGTAGTGGTGTAACTGTCAATAATTTCATAATTTGGGGTTTGCACCCTTAGTTTATGCCAGGCCTTTTATTTTCTTATTTCTAATATCAAGAAATAAAACAAGGGAAGTGACCAGCTGGAAAGCTGATTAGAATGCTATTAACTGAACTGAGAGGTGTGGGCTTTTGAGTAAGTTATTTCTGTGCACAAATGGAGGATATTTTCTTTTATACCTTTTTTTAAAAGAAGGTACTGGGGATGGAACCCAGGACTTCATACATGGGAAGCAGGCGCTCAACCACTGAGGTACATCTGCTCCCCATTTTCTGTGGTCATAGCACTGTGGTCATCTCGAGAGTTTGGATTAGCTGTATCTTTTGGAGTTTCCCTTCTTTGAATGGCCTCTTCTCAGTGGGTATAGGGAGATGGAAGAGAAGAGCTTTCCTTATTTCCCTTTAATGGTTTGGTAGCCACAAATCCGTTAAATAACAGGTGAAAACCTACGGAAACCCAGTACAATGTTTAGCCTTATGCCCAAGGGGGGGTTTGGTTACCATATTGGAGAGTGAGAATCTGGACCTTCCAATAGACATCATCATCCCAGACATCCTCGACTTCCTGTATGATGGTATCATTCTTTTAGAGCACAGGAGGAAACTGTGGCTGGTCTGCTCATTTTCCAGTTTTGAATATGGGCGGTCTTTGTGTTGTAGCTTTACCCCATGAACAGCTGCCCAAATGCTGCAAACTTGTAGTGTAACATCTGGCAGACATCCCTTCTGGTGGGCTTTCCTCAGCTCCGTAGTGGACTTGGCTATGCATGTCAGTGCCGGTTCAGTAAAGCTGCTGAAACTAGATTCCATATAAATCAACTGAGACATGTGTATGAGGTACAGCTCAAAATTTTTAAGTGTTTCAAATTAAGCATGTGGGATGCTCTGATTCATAAACATAACCGCAAATATTTGCAAACATTTCACCATAAGACCTAGTCTCTGATTCACAATGTCAACGGTGAATGCAAAGCCAAAGCAGAATCAGTGTTTTCATAACAGGGATTAAGAGCCAATTGCTCAGATGCTTCTAATTAGTTCTCTCAAATCCTGAAAGCCGACTTATGACATTATCTCTAAAAACAGAGTATTTATATACCTTAAAATAATTTAGAAACTAGATCGCCTTACTAGTACAACATAGCATTGTCATATCAACCTTATGGAAAAACAATTTTTTTTTTTTTAAAGGAGGTACCGGGGATTGAACCCAGGACCTTGTACATGGGAAGCAGGCGCTCGACCACTAAGCTACATCTCCCGTGGAAAAGCAATTTTATAAACATTTTCCTTGTGTTCACTGATTAATAGGAAAAAGAAAATCCTAAAGGAAGAGTTAGTCATGCGCCACAATTACAGGAAAAAGGCCAAGAAGAGATAGAAAAGGGAAGAGAAGTAGCAATAAGTAAAAGCAGAGGAAATTACATTATAATGACCTATAATCTGAAGTGGTACTGGAAAACACGTGGCTCTTAGTGATTGAAAATTGTGAAATACTTGTAAAATTCAGCTAGTTCCATTTAAAATGCTCCTACATTTAGTCTAAAAAGAAACACTTCATTTATTAGTTCTTTATTTTGATGTGTAGACCTGGTCAATTGCATTTACAATTTACCCCTTAGTGTGAGAAATGTTTTACTATTTTGACTGTAGATGGTTATCTGTTTCTGGAGGCCCTAGGAAGACCTAGGATTATAAAGTTCAAATTCTGCCTGACTCCTTATAAGTCTGGATGGAAGAAGGAGCAGCTGTTAGGATGTTCTGTTACGTGACTGACAAGGATCCCCGCACAGTTTGGGCGTGTCCTGTCATGAAGCCAACGGTGGGATTTGTACAGGGCTATCACTCAGCAGTTAGCATTCCATCACTGCATTAAAGGGTGATTTTGCCAAGTACATTTCACTTCATTTTAGCTGATTCAAATACAGCATTGTATTGTTTTGATTTTAGTAGCAGATGTTCGTTCAGGAACCTGAAATCATAATAAATGTTCCTTTGAACTTTAAGATAAAAGGTAATTAAAACAGAGCTGTGGGGGTGAAGCATAATCCCGAGGGATTCCTTGGTTTTCAGTGTTAGTGAGTGTTATGTATACTTGCAAGGTTATGCTGGGGTTTATAGAGGAAACACATCCAAGCTTGAGGGAGGACTTCTTAGCTTAACTAAGATGATAATGCATGACATTTAAAAAATGCTATACAAATTACATAACGTCGAATTGTAACCTCAAAACATTCCTATGAGGAAGGCATTGCCCCTATTAACCCCATTTTAGGGACAAGGAAAATGAAGATCAGAAAACTTACTGGGCTTGCTTAAGATCATAAACTGGGAGAGCACAACGAGAAGCCAGAAATTCTGACACCTAGTCCAAGGTGCTGTCCAACTAGCTCACCAGCGGTTTTAAGCTCCTGTAGCTCTGACACCACTCTGTAAATCCTGTGAAAACTAGGACAGTCTCCCCAGCAAAATGTACTCAACTGGGGTGATAGAGTCCCTGTAGCTTGATACTGGTGGAAATTCTGAAATGATCTATTTATTCACAGTAGTGGAGAGCCATTGGCTCTTGCCTCTGCAATCAGCTGAGATATGGAAATAATATAAGCTGGAGATCCACATTTCCTTTAAGTATTGAAGACTCCCAAACAAGCACTTGCCTTTAGTCTGAAGATAAAGAGAACCAAAATTGCTCTGTTTTGTAGCAGCCCATGAAATAGTTTCCTCTTTATTTTGTATCTCATAATGACCTAAGGTGAGTAGTTGCAGAAGAGAACTTGATTTGCAGAATTTGCACGCTGTTTTCTTTTATCTTAACCTAGTTTTGAAGTGTTTGTAGGTGTTTTGCTAAACAGGGTTAATACTCAAATTCTTAGTTGGGTGTATTAGTTTGGGTGTGCCTCGCCTTCCCAATTCTCCCTGCCGCAGGAGAAGCCTGAGATGGTCATGTTCCTGCAAGGAGACCTGGCAGCAGCCACAGCTGATCGTAGCAGGGGTGGACCCTGGATGGACCCAAGTCCAGCCTTCTTTAGTTATTTCTCATTCTTTCACCTCCCACCTTCAACCAGGTACCACATCCTGTGGCTTCTACCTTCCAGTATCTCTTCGTTATCTCTTGTAAAATTGCTAGTGTACTGGTTTATACTTTCATTACCTCTTGCTTGAATTATTCCAAAAGCCTCCAAACTAGTCCCAATCTTAGTTTTCCCAAAGCACTATTTTTGTCGCGCCCCTGCTCAAAATATCTCTATGACTTTTTCATTGTCTATGGAATTTAGCTTAGCACATGAAGCGTTGCTCTGATCCATTAGATTAGGTTACTTAGTACCCACTCCTCTAATCACAGTGGAGTATTTGCTTTTTCCTAAAACGAAATCCTATTTTCATTTATAGGTGTCTAATTCTCTCTTTCTCTTCCCTGCACCCACCACACGTTGCTCCTGGTGTCGCTCTCTCCCCAGGCATTCCTGAGAACGGTAACTATGTTTTACAAAGAACTGAATTTGGGTGGCAGAGAGAAGGTGGGAGGGGTCACACTTAGAAGTTAGGAAATAAGATACTGCCCACAGCTGCAAGCTCTCTGAATGTCTTTTCCTTGACCCTGACATGAACCTTGTGGGATTTTACAGATATTAGTTGAGCCAAATCAAGTGCCTATTTCTAGATGTCTCAGATCCAGATCAATTGACAAGCCAGGGGCTCCAATGAAAGTCAGATGAAAGGTCCTTGATGAGTTTCTGGGAGAACTTGGCTGTCCAAAGATGAGCTGGGAAATTCAATGTTGAAATCACTTCTCCTTTTAAGGCATTCAGCTGATTGGATAAAAGCATCACCCATTGTTGATGCAATCTCCCTGACTGATGCAGATGTAATCAGCCATCCACACAGTAAACTCACTGGTGATAGAAGCCCATAGATGTTCTTGTATTACAATTAGCCCAGTGCTTGCTGGAGCTAACACCTGGACACAATTACCTGGCCGAGTTGACACATTAGCCTAACCATCACAGATTCTGTTTTTACTTTGCTGTTTTCGAACAGTAGATATATTGTCCCACATCTAGATTTCTTTGGAGTCAAGGCTTTCATTGACTCCCAAAAGATGGAGGATTATGAAAAAAACCCAGCATGGTCAAATATTCACATGTCTCAATGCCAACTGGCAAACTCATCTTATATAGCTGCTATTTTCTAATTGATTTATTTTTACAGAATGTCACTAGGGAAGCTGTATGTAGATTATAAATAGATTGTAGTGCAAATAGATTGTAAACATTTCAGGGTTAATTCATACAAAAAAAAAAAAGTTACAGAGCAATATGAACTGAACACCATAAAAGTCTTAACAGATAAACTCAGCAATACCTGTCTGCTAAATTGCTACTGTTTTCAGATTAAAGCAATTTGCAAAAACCCCTGCCACATCCCAAGGAACTGACAATACAGAACAAAGTCATGTGTCTGGGAAGTAACCAATTCCAATACTGTTTAACATGTTTTTCTGTGTTACAAACAATGCAGTTTTTAGCAAACTAATTAATGCATACACTGCAAAAACAAATCCAACAAAAGAGGCACTTAGTGGCAGTGTTCATTGAATCCTTGAATTTTGAAAGAAAAAATCTATTAGGTCATTTTGTGTATTTAATTCTGCCAAAGAAGGATTGTTCTTTTGAGTTTCTTTTTCTAGCTTTTAGTTCTGTTCTGTCTGAATACCTCAAGAAATGGAACTTCAATTCCATGGGACAAATTCTGCCATATACTATATTTACTGTTTGAAAGTTTCCTGATAATTAATATATTCTTCTTTTAGTATATACACATCAACTATTTATACTTGGCTGTGTTGATAGTTTGCCACGAGTCTTTATGCCTATTTTTTTAATTACTATTTTAAAAAATGTTTTGAGGTGCAATTCACATAACATAAAATTAAGCATTTTAAAGTGAGCAATTCAAAGGGATTTAGTATATTCACAATGTTGTGCAACCATCACCTCTATCTAGTTCTAAAACATTTCCATTACTCCAAAAGAAAACTCCGTGCCCATTTGGCAGTTTCTCCTGTGTACCCCTCCGCCAAGGCTCTGGCAACTGTCAATCTCCAATTCTGCCTTTATGGGTTTGCCTAACATGCATATTTCATCTAAATGGAATCGTACAATATGTGACCTTTTCTGTCTTCTTTTACTTAGCAGAATGTTTTCAAGGTTCATCTATGTTGTAGCATGCATCAGTACCTCATTCATTTCTACAGCTGAATAATATTATTCCATTGTATGGCTATACCACGTGCTCGCGCTCTCTCTCTCTCTCTCTCTCTCTCTCTCTCTCTCTCTCTCTCTCTCTCTCTCACTCTCTCTCCCTCTCTCTCTCTCTCTCTCTCTCTCTCTCTCTCTCTCCAGTACCCTCTCCAGTACCTCCCACCCAACCCTGACCACAACACTCGAGATTAGCACATTGCCCTTCACCTCCCCCCTTCCCTAAATTTTTCCTGCCGTTCCTGGCCTCAGGTGAGGTCACTTCCCTGCCAGCCTCTAAAGTGGAGGCTGCGTTCTTTCTACCCTCTCCTCTCCGGGTTGGAGGAAAGATGTGCAGTTGCCACAGCAGAGAGCTCCAGACTTTTACAAAATCCCTCTCTGCTATGCACACCGCCAGTCAGTGGGAATCTCTTCCTTGCTCGTAACTGCCATCAGGAGATATTCTGGTCTCTGCTCCGTTTATTCACTGCAGGTTCCAGCACTTACACCAATTTTCTCTTCCATCCTAAGTCCTGATTCCAACATTATTTCAAGGTGCACGTGGATGGTCAATCCCCTCCCTGGCATCTCGGTGCCTTTTATTTCTCTTCTCCATTAACTTCCTTACATGCCTCATATGCCACCCACACCTCTGGCCATGCCCTGAGCTTTTTCATCACACTACATTGCACCACATCCTGTGATTTATTTTTTTGGTTCAAGCAAGGTATATCTTAAAACTGTACAATTTTCTCCTTTTTTTTTTCTTTTTTTTTTTTTTGGTGGTACCAGGACCGGTGATTGAACCCAGGACCTCATATGCAGGGGCGACATCGGCTCCCCTGAGCTGGCTCCTTCATCTGTTTGCTCGTTGTTTTGCTCATTGTCTGCTTGTTATTTGTTTGTTTTCTATGGGAGGCACAAAGAACTAAACCCAGGACCTCCCCTGTGGGAGGCCGGCACGCAATTGCTTGAGCCACATCCTCTCCCCTCCATTCTACCTTCCGCGTGCCCAGCTCACACCACTGTCTTCTCTTGCTTGGGTGTCCATGTTTCCATTTATGCTCACCCCCTGTCCTCTGCCCTCAAGCTGTTCTCCCGAGAGCAGAGTGGTCATATTAGTCACCTGCTTGAAAACCCCTCAATCCCCTCCTACTGTGTTTTGAATAAATGCCAAAGTCTCCATCACACAAGTCCCCGAGGGACCTGGTGCCTCTCACCTTTGCAGCCTCATCTTGCTCACCCCCCAAACTCTTTTTCTTTGCATCCTTTGCACTTGTTGATCCTCTGCCTGGAAGACTTCTTCCTCCTCCTCCAGCTGACTGAAGGTGGCTTCCTCAGAGACCCTTATGGCCCCCTGGGACTTCCGGTTCTTCATAGCACTACCCTAAATTTATAACTAAATTTATAATTTTGGTGTGATTACTTGTGTGATTAACATCAGACTTTCCTGCTAGACTATAATTTTCTTGAGGGCAGGGAGCCAGTTCGGGCTTTTCCCACTGTGTCACCAGTAGGTAGTGCAATGCCTGCCCCGTAAAAAGCTGCTGATAAGTGTGTTCGGCTGGTAACGGCCTGCCAGAGGTGTTCGTGTCCTGACCCCTGGGACTCTCCATGGTAAAAAGGGCTTTGCAGATGTGAGTAAGCTGTAGGTCCTGAGATAGGGAAATTTCATCCTGGATTATCCAGGGATTTATCCACTATAGATCCCAAGAGTCCTCCTAAGAGGAAGGCAGGAGGAGATGTGATGAAGACAGAGGTGAAAGGAGAGTATCTGCGGATGCCATGCTGTTGAATTTGAAGATGGAGGATAGGGCATGAGCCACAGAATGTGGGCAGTGTCTCCGGGAGATTCTAGAAGGAGCACGGCCCTGCTGATGTAGTTTGGACCTCTGACCTCAGAACTGTAAGATAACAAACTGCATTGTTTTAAGCCACTGTGTTGGTGGTAATTGTTAGAGCAGCAGCAGGAAGCTAACATAGATTTTGGTTCATGGAAATGGGGCGCTGCTGCAACAAACACCAAAACATGGGGAGGTGGCTTTGAAATTGGGCATTGGGCAGAGGATGGAAGAGTCTTGAGGAGCATGGAGGGGAAAGCCTAGATTGCCTTGAAAGGACTCTCGGTGGAGAGGTGGACGTTAAAGATGCTGCTGGCGAGGGCTCAGAAGGGACTGAGCCGCACAGCAGAGAAAACGTACCTGAATTCTCAGAAAGACTGTTCAGAGGCGGATGTGCAGAGCACTGCAGGTGAGGGCTCAGAAGGACATTAGTGACACGTTCTTGGAAACTGGGGGAAAAGGGTCATATAGTGGCAGAAAGCTTAGGGCAGCTGTGTTATAGTTCTATGGAAAGCAGAACTTGGAAGTGATGTACTTGGATATTGAGTTGAGGAGATTTCCAAGCAAAGTGAAACCTTTTTTTTCTGTGCTTATGATAAAATTCTGGAGAAAAGAGTTAAATCAAGGGACTACTGTTAAGCATAAAAGATCCAGGACTTGACTATTTTTTTGAATTCTCAGCCTATGCAGATTGAAAAGGTGCTAAATTGGGAGATTGGCTGGTGGGAAAGCATGCTCTGGAGAGAAGGCCAAGTGTGAGTCATCTGTGAAATGAGTGAGGAGGCTGCTGCTGTGTGCAGGAAAGATGACGGTGTTTTGGGCTAGTGGGGCGGCAGCGTGTGTGGAAAAACACAAAGGAGTGGTTGGTTTTGTTGGGACATTGAATCTGCCCTTTGAGCCTATAAACGGAAACATTTGGTTTGAATCTTATGGACCCCCGTTTCCTGGCTGCCTGAGCTCTCGGACCTTCTGAACACCCTCTGGGTGCTTTGTCCTCTTGTCCACTTGGGAACAGATCCATTTTTCTGCATGTCTGCACTGCAGATTCCTCCCTAGAGCACATCCAGAGAGGGTTAGTCTCTAGCCTCTTGCTCTTTCCCACACCACTCCATCCAGCCCGTCTGTGGGATTCCTTCAGGCAACTCTGGCTCCACCTGGTCCATGGACAGTCACTACAACACCCACTTCACCATGGGCCCAGACCAGAGGGGGCATCACGTTCTCCAGTCACCTGGTAGAGTGTAAGCACTGGCACAACATCACCATAGTTAGAGAGAGAGTTAATAATAATGTCATGGAGGCACACAATTACTCAGAGCCTGTGAAAAGACAGGTGTCTTGACCCAGAGATCCTAAAACCCGAAGAACCAGACCAGCTGGTGCCAACAGGTAGAAAAGAACTAAGATGTGGCAAGTGATATGACTAGTAGCAAAGGAGGGGAAATCTCTTCCCCTTCAGTTCATCTCCCTCGGGATGATGACCTCAGATGACTGTGACACATTCCCTGAGGAAATATCTAGAGAGTGCCCGCCGTGTAAGCGTTCAGACCCTGCTCAAGGCCTGGAGGCTGTGAGGATGAAGAGGTAGCAAAGTCGTTCTTTCACAGCCGTGGTTGTGGGCGCAGACTGGAGCCAGAGCGAGAGGCGTAACCGCAGACGAGGTGTTTTACTATGCCGCGGTCTCCTTATATATGAAATGGTGACAGTAAGAGTGTCTACTTCACAGGGGTGGTGTGAGATGAAATGAAGTAAATGTCAAGCACTTAGAACAGTGCCTGGTTTCAATTAAATTCTGTATAAATCTTAGCTATTGTTACACTTTGCTCTCCTATAGTAACAAAATATTTTCAGTGATGCCATTTTAAAGAAAATAAAACAGAATGATGTTATAGTGATAGAGTTGAGGGGACACCTGTACTAATTTATACTGGCAGGTCAGGGAACGTCATAGAAAAGGTGGCCTTTGAGCTGAGACCTGAGTGCCTTCAAAGAACAAAACAAAACAAAACAAAAAACAGTTATGGGGAGCGGATATAGCTCAAGTGGCTGAACACCGATCTTCCCACATGGGAGGTCCCGGGTTTGGTCCCCAGTGCCTCCTAAAAGCAAAAAACAAACAACAAGCAAACAAATGAAAAAACCAGCTCAGGGAAGCTGATGTGGCTCAGTTGAGCGCTGGCTTCCCACATACAAGGTCTGGGTTCAATCCCCAGCCCTAGTACCTCAACAAACAAACAAACAAACAAAAAAACAGTTATAGGTGATCTGGAGGCAGTGTCCCATGCCTGTATAGCAGCAAATGAGACTCCTTGGAGCACAGTGAGTGAGGGGAAGGCTACGGAAGTGAGACCACCTCATAAAAGCCTCTTTAGACCATGGTAAGTGTGGTAAAATGTCTCTGGAAGGTTTTGAGCAGCGGATGGAATTGCGGTTTTTAAAGGTCACTGGTGAGTCAAGTTACTATGCTTACATTTTTCTCTTTTTTTATGCTTACTTTTTTGTCTTGTACTTTTGTTTTTCCTGTAGTTAGTAAGTGCCTTATTCTTTGTTTTCATTTCCTTACTTTGCTATGTATTTATTATGAATTCTTCCCAACTCTCCAGCAATGTCTTAATATAATTTTGTATTAAGTCAAATGTATCAGTTTTTCAGTCAGTTCCTATTTTAGTTTGCTAGGGGATGCCAAGCAATATACCAGAAATGGATTGGTTTTTACAATGGAGATTTATTAATTTAAAAGCTTAGAGTTCTGTGGCCATGAAAGTGTCCAAATCAAGGCGTCATCAGAAGATGCGTTCTCCCTGAGCTGCAGCTGTGGGCGATCAGGCACACGTCAGTGTCCGATGGACTCCCCTGCTTCTTTCAGCTTCTGGCTAAAGTGGCTTCCTCTCAGCTTCTGTGTTCCATTGATTTCAACTTCTGGCTCCTGGGGCCTTTTCTCTCAGCTTCTGGGTTTTTCTCTGTCTCTACAGCTTTTTTCTGTGTCTGTGTCTTTTTATTTCTACATTTATAAAGGACTCCAGTAAGAGGATTAAGTCCCACCCTGGGTCACGCAATCTAATCAAAGGCCTATAACTGAGCTTAAGTGAATTAGTCAAAAGATCCCACCTACAATAGATTTACATGCATAGGAATGGATTACTCCTAAGGACATGATTTTCCAGGGTCCTTTTTGACATCCTTTCTCCCCTTTCAGCATTAGATCCCCAGTTTTCTAAAATCCTGTGGCTTTCTTTTTTCTTAGTTTACTTCTTCCTTTGTGTACGGCATATGTTCCAGTAATTTCCAAATAAAGAGTAAATAAAGCATGGGAGGTAAATGCTTTGATTCCTTGCAAGACTGAAAATGGTTTTCTTCTACTATCACACTAGATTAATATTTGATTGTGAATAGCATTCTAGGTTAGAAATGATTTTTCATCAGAAATTTAAAGGCATTGCTTTTTTGTTATCTAGTTTCTTGTGTCATTAACGAGAAGCCCAAGGGCACTCTTATTTCAGATCCATCTTACATGCAACCTACTTTTGCTCTTTCTGGAAGTTTTTAGGATCTCTCTTTATTGCTCCTAAAAAAGTATGGAAACTTTTTGATGATGTGGGCCCTTAATCATTCATCCTAGGAAATTTTCTGGTCTTTCAGGTTTGATGCTTTCCTCTCCTCTGTTTTCCCTGTTTTCTTCTTCTCAAACTCCTGTTAAGTGGCTATTAAAACTCCTTGATAGATCCTCTAACTTTATCATTTTTCTCTCCTAGTGTCCACTTTTTGAAGTGAGGGGAAGATGTTATCAATGTTATCTCCCAGCCTTTCCCTTGAATTTAAACATTTTAGCCATATTTCTAATTTATATGAGAACTTTAAAAATTCTCTTAATTTCTTTTTTTAAAAATACCTTCACATTTTTGGTTTCATGGATGAAGTATCTTCCCTCTAGTTGAGGAAATCAATAATACTTAAAATCATTTACTTCTCTCTGCATTTCCCCCTGAAACA
>JAQZBX010060284.1:0-17335 GCA_029593785.1 Cabassous unicinctus | reverse complement strand
AAAAAAAAAAAAAAAAAATTGCAATGATTTCATAAGGCGGTGACTCAATTCCCCCGTGACATAAATTGAAGAAAGGCAGCCTCCAGCCATGACCTACGTGACCAATTGAGCAAGCCATAGCCTACAGGCTTGGAGGCAGCCCATCCCCTCCCAAGAATGAACAAAGAAGCCATACAGCAGTGGGAGTGGAGCAAATAAGGGTCTTCACCCCTTCCAGGCCCAGGCACCACCAACCCCTCCCACATTCCAAGAATACCCTACCTCCTAGCCCACTAACCCCTAGCCACACAAGGGAAGAACTCGCTTTTACAGCCCCTTACTGGCCCCAGGTTGTACTTGGTTTCCCACCTATTGATGTACTGTATAAAGTCATATCAATACTGTCCAGGGGCGGGCTGAAGTCTAATCTTCAGACCCCCTCCACTGGGAGAACTCCTCAATAAATTTCCTGCCTGCCAAAAAAAAAAGACAAAAATCCAAAAAGGTCTAAGGGGGAGCAGATGTGACGCAAGCAGCTGCTTCCCACATGGGAAGTCCCGGGTTCAGTTCCCGGTACCTCCTAAAACAAAAAACAAAACAAAAACAAACAACAAGCAAAACAAATGAAAAAACCAACTCAGAGGAGCTGATGTGGGTCAGTGGTTGAGCACCAGCTTCCCACATACGAGGTCCCAGGTTCAATGCCCAGTGCCTGGTACATGAAAAAAAAAAAAAAGTCTAAGGGCAGTCTTGAGACAATTGGGGAAATTTTATATGGACTGCATGTTACATGATATTGCGGACTATTTTCTTAGGTTTGATAATGTCATATACAAGAATGTCATTGTTTAAAGGTGAAGTTTTATGATGTATCCAACTAAATTTTCACATGATTCAGCAAAACAAACAACAAATATAAACATATATGTGCATAAACATGTATATATGTACATATATACACACATACAGAGCTATTGAGCATACAAAAATAGGAAAAGACGAACAATTATTTAATCTGGGTAGAAGGTATATGGGTATTCTTTATATTATTTTTTTGAACTTTTCAATAGGTTTTAAATTTTTCATAATAAAACTTCCTGTGGGGAATTCCATTCAAGGCTGCTTTTACTAAGCAGTACTGTCTCTCCCTTTCCATTCAAGCGATATATATATATGTATTTAATGACACAATAAATTTCAAATATATTTTCCATTCCATACATTTCTATAAAATACTACATGCAAGACAACATATTTAACATGCTCTATACAATGTTGCTTAAAGAATATAGCCTTTTGGCAAGTTTCCTCAACTATATTAGGCAAAATATTTATCTTTAAGCAGCTGCATCTGAGGTACAAGTTAATTTTAACTGTTTTTGACAGCATTTTATAATAAATGCATCAGAATAAACATAAAATTATTTCTAGGTCAATATTTTCCCTAACTTATAGTATATGTGCTGCCAAAGCAAGCACTTTTCCTGACTTTTAACTTCTTTAATTCATAAGTTAAAAGCATTAGCATTATAAACTTAAATTTAAATATCACTCGAAACTACAGAAGCGAGGTGATTGGTTGTGCACCTTTTAATCTAACATGCAGACTAAGCATTTCACCAAAATCTAGCCTTTAGTTCTGTGGGACCCAATTATATGTGGCAGGGATACAACTACAGAAAATTGTTACCACATTTTATTCTTTCCATGATGAAGAAAACAGTAAGCAATCTTGTTCAGGTTAGGAGAATATCTCATTTCCAAATAATCATTTACCTGACATTATTTGTTCCTTCACAGTAAATCCTACAAGTCATTGCTGACCTTCATTTTCCCCTAAAGTTAACTCTAGACTACCCTTACTAGAAAAAAATGAGGGCCGGGGTGGGGAGAGAAGTCGTCAAATCCTGGTTTGGTGATATATTTACCATCAAAATAATAAAGTCAGAGTGCCTTCATTTTTAATAGTCTGCAAATTCCACTCCTAAGAACCAGCTGGCTTTGATTTATTGATTTTTTAAATGGCTTGTATGAAGTGCCACGTTAAACCAAAATCTGCAGTTTCACCACAGAGCATAAGCTATTGAAGAGCAAGACAAAAACAATAGTATTATATAACAACTTGATTCATTTACTGTTTTTCATTTTCTTCAAAGCCAACAAGTATACATTATCCATAGTCCAAAAGAAGATTAGGGACATAAGAGTAAAAGACCCTATGATCAATGATATTAAATATAAAAATTCCCAGGACCAAAATAGTTTTAATTCAACCCTTACAGCTTAAAACTTTTGTAAGATTGTTTCATTTCCAAATATAAATTCTATAAAAAGTGACTTAAATTTCTGAAAGGTCCCAACAGAATGTTTTATAATTAAAATTAGAACATTATTATTATAGATGGGATTTTCTGTAGCAAGCCAATAGCAATATTGGATGCTGTAAACATAGTGGATAAAGGCCTGTATTAATAAAGGGGCAACAAAAATAGATGGATGGGCAGCAGTATACAAGAACTCTCTACTTTCTGCATGATTTTTTTGTAAACCTAAAATTACTCTAATAAAAAATAAATAAATAAAAATATTCCAACATATAAAATAAAATTTAGATATCCTGGCCTCAGTGTTCAGGTTCAATAAGTAAACTTTACAACTGTGAAACATAATCATGGGTTTCTTTATTTCATCAATAAATATTTGTTGGGCTAATGTGCTATATCAGTGATTAGGACAGACAAGGTCCCTGCTCACACAGCGTTTACAACCTGGCAGGGAAGTAGTCAATAAATAGGTAAATACATCTAAAAATAATTTTAGATTTTAGGTTGTGATATAGTCTACAAATAAAATAAGCATGGTGCTGCGATAGAGAATAACTGGGGATACCTCAGTAAGAGTTATCAGGGAAGACCTAGAACATTTAAACTGGGGCCAAAAAGTGAGAATAAGCTAGCTGTGGGAAGTGGGGATACATACTTTCCAAGCATAAGATACAGCAAAAAAAGAGTGGCTCTGAGCTGGGAGCTAGCCTGGCATGTCCTAGTAATGAGAGACAGCCACGGGGCTAGAGCTTAGAGAGCAAAGGGGAGACGGGCACACTACGAGGCTGGAGCGTTGGGCAGGGACCATATTACATGACACATTCCAGGCCCCGGTAAGGAGTGTGGATTTGGCTCTGAGTTTAATAGGAAGCCACTGAAAACACAAAATACTTTAAAAGACTGCTACTTAGAGGGTTCAAGAGTGGAAATGAGAAGGCTTGCAAGGGAGTGACTGAAGTATTTGAGGTGAAAGATGGTAGTGGCTTGGCAAGGGTGGTGGTGTAGAAATGGAGAGGAGTAGGCAGGTAGAGGATGTACTGGCAGATTACTGATGGGTGGATACGAAGGGCGAGGGAAACTGAAAAAGCAACGACGGCACTCCGGTTTCTAGATTCAGAAGCTGGGTATATTGCCAGTCATTTACTGAAATGGGGCAATGGAGGGAAGACTAGGCTCGAACTACTAATAAACAGTATATAAGTTCTTGGTATCTTCACAATAAAGTACCTAGAGTAGGACAGATGATTTGAATTGCTGAGGCTGGCCCTGTATAAAACAATATTATCTGTAATCTTGATGCTATAAAAAAAACTGTATAATGAAAGTATAACTTGACCTATGTATTTTAGGCCTCTCACTAAACTTCTTTCCTTCCCTTCCTCTTTGTGAGCAGGCATTTACTCGTATTGCATTCAGATATTTATATGTAAATACTATGGTTGAAATTCTTTCTTCCAACACATTTGGCCAGTTCTCACAAGAAACCTGCCCAGACCAACCATCTGTGACTGAATCTTGGCATGATGGGTGGGATTTCCTCCAGAGAAACTTCCAAGAAATAACAGGGCAAAAGAATTCAAGACCACTAGCATTCTAGTGGCCAGTCATGAGTCCATTCTATAGGAAATAGATACACACTACATGCCAGTGATAGCATCAATTCTGAAAGATCTGGTGGAAACCTTAAAGCAAGGACAAAAGTTCAGTCATTTACTATAACTGAGAAAAGCCTCACAGAAATCTGGACTTTCCATAATACAAGAAGATAAGTGGCAGTGAGACAGTTTAGATACATTAGCTGGCAAGTGTTATTTCTAGAATTGGCTTTTTACCAAATATGCATAGCTTATGGGTGTGTTGTACATAGGTTGCTCACACATTCTCTTTCTCTGTTTCTCTTCCTTCTCCTCTCTCCCACATACATACACATATACATACATTCACATACACACAATGAAGTAAGGGTCAAGATGACCCTTCTGTTCCCAGAATTTTTCTTTGGAAGAAAACGATGAACGAAAAATTCCTGAGACTGTTTCCAGACCAGGGTCTGGTGCTGAGCTCAACTGAAGAAAGACAAGTAGGAAGAAAGTATAAGCATTATTCAGAACATGTGTGTGATCTGTGCAAAAGGCAGATACAAAGTTGAGGAGAGCAAGAGGCAGCAGTACCTGAAACCCGATTACGTAGATTTAATTAGTCAACAAAAGATTCCTGAAAAAAAATCTGTACATGGTCAGATATCAAAATATGGCAGAAGATAGGTTTTCTGGAAGACCAAAGACTAGAAACCTTGGAATGCAGAGCTGAGTTTTTCTTGCTGTTGCTTTATGGTCATCTATTTTTAAGATCTGCAATGTGGACTGGCAACGTGTCACTAACTGAGACAATCATGATGGTCTCTTGGCAGCTTCACTGATAACATAGAGGCTTCAATGTTCAGAATCTTTTATAGGTTTTGTGGGTGACATCTATTTTAAAGCATAGAATAGCAGTTATGCAAATCTTCATTATGCTCTTTGGAATTACTAATTATGTCCCAGACATCCAAGGTAAATGATCTTCATGAACAGCTAAATGTCAATAATACTACACTATATAGGCAGATAAGTCAATCTAGTTTTAGCTACGTTCTGCCCAGTGCAGCCAGAGGGAGAATGATGTATGGCTAAGAAACTTCCATCCTACAGAAATGGAAAAAAATCTAAAGTTGTTCCTAAGACTACGAGGTCTGCAACTATTAAATTGCATATTGCCTTAACACTAAAGGGGCACTGTGTTACTCTATTCCCTCTTACCACTTACTAGAGATTTACATCAGCTTGGCCAAACATTGGGGTTTCATCTGAGGCAACTAGTTAGATACATGCGGAAAGTGTAAATGGTTAGAAAATAATGAGAGACAGCATTAAAAGTGGTTTAACATGCCCCAAGAGACAAGGCAAACACCACAATTTTCTCCAACTGTGGAAGAAAAAATCCCGAGCCAGATTTTGGCTCTTTGAATGTATGAACAGGTCTACATTGTATTCCCTTGGATATTTAATGAAATATGTTAACAATAATTAAAATTGAATTTTCCAAACCTTGAAGGGTAAAAAGTAAGATTAGAATATCAATGACTTTGGGAAGTGTTATAATTCAAAATACATTATATTCACTATCCTGGGATTTAACTACTGGTACTCAAAATTCACAACTCCTAGGCTCTATGCTCACGCAAATACACTCTATTCAGATGTATTTTCCATTTTCTACAGCAGATTTTTTGGTAAAAGGTAGTGCTATTGGGCTAGCAGCATTCAAATTTCTCTAGTTCTGACATTCTTAACTTGAAGATCACAGTTGGGATATAAGGGGTTCAAAGATTCCCTGATATCATAAATAAAACCACATGTATAAATAAGACAGATCTTGGCACGGTTAGGTGGATCAGATGTGTGGGTCCCAGACTCGAGCTGGAGCAATCAGATTCTCTCTTTCAGAAATTTGGATTTGGGATTGAGAAGCGCTGGTCTTCACCTCTGCAGGTGGCTAGGACTGAGGTGATAGGTGGAGAAGCACAGGACAGAGCATTTGCATGGAGAAGCGGGGACAAGGTCTGCAGGAAGGACCTGGCAGGGAGGCCCACGCGGCCCCAGAGAGAGACTGAGACAGCATTTGGCTCCTGCTTCCAGCCCTCAATGAAGCCCTGCTGCCCTCCCTGCCCTTGAGTTCCTGGGACACCCCAGGTTCCTTATCATAAATTCCCCTTTCTGCTCAAGCTAGTATTGTTACTTGTGACCAAAGGAACCTGACCCAGTACAGTGTGTGCACATGTGCATTTTGGAGGAAGAGTTCAGAGCTTTCATTTGATTCTTAAAAAGTGTTGATGACTCAAAAAGGTAACAAATCTCCACATCACTTAATAAGAATTAAAGAATGTGGTATTACCTACATAACTAACTAGTCCAGATTTATCAGAATGGGTTTTACATTTTCTTTTCACTATCATAGAAAAGTGAAAAAATAAAACCCCAGTTAGAAACACCAGCACAAACAAAAACTACCCCAGCTATCATCTTACCTTAACTGTAACTCTAAAGGGGACAACAGAGAAACAGAGGACCTTGAATCAAAGTTACCACAGTCATATATAAATTGGTAGCTAATTCTTAGTAACACACAAAAGTTCTAATTGATTTTTCCCCCCAAATAGCAGCAAACATTTACCTTGATTTTACCTTGCCTATTAAAGACAGAATACAGTGATGAGGTCAAATTGAAAGGGAGTAGGCTTAAAAATCAGAAGGCCTGTGTTCTAGTCTCAGTTCAACAACTAATTTGCTGAGTCCCTTGAGTCAGTCACTCCACCTGTCTGGCAGAGTTTAAGTGGCTGAGCCATGAACGACTCAGAACCCCTGGTGGCCTCTCAGCTGGCCTGCCACCAGGTCAGAGAAAGGAGGCTGTTTCCACTGCCTGGGAAGGGCAGTGGCGTTGAGAAAGATGTGTCTGGCAGGAGCTCATTTTTCCACTAGACTTGCTCCCCCGTACTTCTTATTTTGGTGAAGGGCACTGCCTTAGACCAGGTTATCCAGGTCACAAAGCTGGGGGGCCACGGTCTCCCTCACATCACACACTTAATCACCCCACAAACCCTGTAGCATTTACCACCTCAATAGCTTCATCTGCCCTTCCTCTGAAACCCAAAGATGCTTTACTGTAGGATCCCCATTTCCTCTCACCCTGTGTGAGTGAGCCTGACCCTCATCTTAGAACCTAGGGCATTTGTTTGAGGGTCCCCACCCAGCCTCAACTGCTGCCACTCCCCAAACTGCAGCCCCTCTCCAGCTACAATGAGTGAACTGTAGTCCCTCAACGGATGGTGCTGTTTCCTATCCATATGTATTTTAAAATGCTCTTCCTTCTTTCTGCCTGGAATGCCTTTCCTCCCCCTATTTTTCTAGCAAATTCCTCCTCCTGGTAGCCTTCCCTGATCACCTGTCCCTTCCCTCTCTGTGGGAGAAAGTCAAGAAGCTGAAAGCAGCAAAACCCGGAAGAAAAGGGAGAGACCAGCAGATGCCGTCACGTGCCTTGCCAGGTAGCAGAAGAGCCAAGGATCGCTGGCAGCCGGTCTTTGGGAAGAAATTATCGCCTTGATGATACCTTGATTTGGACATTTTCCTGGACCCTAACCATGAGTGAATAAATTTCCATTGTTTAAGCCAAACCATTTCATGGTATCTTCTTTAAGCAGTCTAGGAAACTGAAACAGGTGCATAAACTAATTTTGGCCAAATTCAAAAGGGAATTCCAGATAATATTCTTTCAGGAACTCTTATCCTAGAAATCAACTTTTCCTTCCTGGCAACCGGATGAGATGTCTAATGTTGGAACATGACTAGATTCTGATAACCTGCCTTAATACACTGCTCTCACATGTCTGATGTACACATATTTTTTCAATTAAATCAACATGAAAAGGGTCAGATGCATCATTACCACCATAAACGTTACTTTCAGTTTTCATTTGTAAAATGAGCTCACTAATTACTCATTTGAAGGCCTAGTTTCTCTATTCTAGTCTCTTAACATCTGAGATATTTTGAATATGATATCCACATAAACTACCCTCACAAGAAAATAAAGACCACCCTCTCTTCCCCTAGGTTCCTAAATATTATGTATCTGAGTTTTTACCATAACAATTACAAAACAATATAAATAAATATGGTGAACATCTGGAACTGATGGAATTCTGGAGCTATTCCCAAACAGTGGCAATTTCAAACTATATGTCAATAAGAATGTACTGAGAAAAAAGCAAGGAACTATGTAAATGCCCAGGAGGTTTACGGACAGAGAGAGACTGGAAGGGCACTGAAGGGTAATTATTCCACTCACATCAACATGGGGGATTACTCAATTTTTTGACAGGGTAAGAGTACTGATGCTTTATACAAACACAGATGGCCCATATTACCAATCAAAACAAAGTCTTACTTTTATAATCTAGTGTTTTGGGTCAGGAAAGGGGAAGGGAAAAGGTGGTAAATGAACTTTTATCATACTTTTCTTTCCACTACTTTCCCCTCACTATTTAAGGAACCAACTTTTTTAAAAAAAAAATCCCAGATGTTGTTATTAATTTGAAAAGATTCATCCAGACCTTGGAAAGTCTCTGATGACAAGTCTGATTTGAGAGGAATGCTTAAGTCTTTAATACAGGAAATTCCATAATTATGAGCTGGTTGTGTTTCAAATGTTTATGTATAAGATGAGCGTTGGAATCTCTCATTTTAGAGTTGGAAAGAAACTTACAGCAGAAGAGAAAGAAGACCAACATTTATGGAGCATTGTGCTAGGTACTTTCACATGCTGTCTCACTTAATTGTTACAATTCTCTGAGGGAGATTTTTTACCCATTTTACAGAAGAGGAAACTGAGACTCCAAGTAAAGTTAAGAAACATATCTGTGGTCATACAAAGAGTTAAGTGGCAGGATGCAAATTTAAAATATTGTGTGATTCTAGATTCCCACTATACTACTTTGCCTTTCTCAAGATTTTACAATTTGCACAAGGGTATATATTAAGACAGAGAGGGGAATAATTTTCTCAAGGTCACAAAGCAAATTAATGGCAGAGATGGAATCAGAACTTAGATTTCTCAAATCTCAGACCTGGCCCTGTCTGCTACTTCATAAGAACTCTTAGGTCTAATTTTTTGCTTTCCTGCACAGCCTTCAAGATTAAAGCAATGTTCATATCAACTACCGTGTCCTGGTCCCCATGCTCCTAAATCTGGAGCTTTCTTTAAACCCCTAATATAGTGTTTAAGTGTTATTGGTATGAAATGCAAATCATTCCCATTTGCTTTTTAAAAATACATTCACCTTAAATCATGACAACACAGAAGTAATCTTGGCGTCAGTTGAAAATATATGTATTAAAATTTACAACAAAGATTACTTCTGTGGGAGGAAGCAGATGTTACCAAATACTCAAATAGGTATTGATAACTTTCTAGTGCTTAGGTTGGGTGGTGCTTTCATAGGTGTTTTATCACTAACATATATATCACACATGTTCTGTAAATGTGTCATATATTACATTGAAAAAGTACAATAAAGAGAAAAGTCTAAGCCACACACACACACACATTTCCTCTATAACCTGAGTCCAGAGCACCTTATTCCACTATGTGACCTTGGGCAAATTTTTATTCTCTGATTCTCGGTTTTCCTCATTACAAATGGAGATAATAATAGACAAAGTGTTTGTAAGACTTATATGAGATACAATGATACTGTAGATGGAAAAAATTTTTACATAAGATGTATGATTTATTGGTTTCTTCTACATCTGATAGAATCAGCCTTTGTGCACTAATCAAATATAAGGCCATGTATAAGAGGTTATATTAATGTCCTACTTAAATATGACAGGTAATGATGATGTATAAATTTCACACACTGTTCCTTTGTGACTTATTCCCTCCCTTGTCCTTTTCTCAAGCCAAGGCTACTCTCCCAGAACTGAAAACCTGTGCCCAGTTAAAGGCTGTCATGCTAATCCCAGCTATTTCCAGATCTAAGCTGCCCATTACTGAGGAGTGTACAACCCCCTTTAGCCCAGTGTGAGCTTCTAGAGCTCTGATCCACCTCCATAGACCCAACCACCCCATACTTACACATGGGGCAGAGATGTGGGAACGCTGTTTGGTACTGCCTTGTATTACCCAAGAATATGTCTGGTTGCTTCATGCCAGAATGCCCTTTCCCCTTTAAAAGGCATCTCCTCTCTCAAGACCAAACTTAAACACTCTGTTTTGGGAGAAGCTTGTCCAACCTTCTCAATTAAAATGACCATCTTCATCTTCTGAGCTCCCATGGTGTATTTCCTATGCATTACCTATTTGGCACTGACACTATTTGGCTGTCTAGTACAAACAGAAGAATTGCCTATTGGATGGTTATGAAGAGAGTATAGTTTTTTGAACAAAACTGTTAACTAGGTACAAAAATTAGTTTTTCCTTTCCTTTGGGCCATGCACAACTATCAACAATTGCAAACATTCCTTAGGTGAGCTCATGTGAAATTAATTAGACAAGTTAATTAATTCTCCAACTCAGCAGGCTATCAGAACTGAATGTCCCCAACTCATCTAAATGCAAAGATAATAAACAGGCTTTTACCTTCTACATTTCTAATGGGTGTCTCTTAAAGAAACTTTCCATTAGCCATATAACTTATCTGTTCCAAATAGAAGATTCTAAACTAAAAAGATTTCCCAAGGCAGTAATACACCTATCCTCCAAATTCTCAAAGACAATTTTGCTCTACACCAATTTCAGGGGGAAATCTATGAACTTAGGTTTTTTTCCCTCACAGATCACATCCATGCACAGTTCAGTCACTTAATGGGATAAGACTATAGATGAGTACAACAAATCTCAACGTTTAGTGACCCTCTTTATATCACTGCAATCTTGGTGCCATTTTGCAAGAACCTTTATGACTCACCTTCAATTTCCATCTGCTCACAAGATGAAACCACAATGAAATAGTGGTTGGAAAGAAGGATCTAAAATCAAGTTTCAACCATGGCAGACTCAAAATCCAGCCAATGCCAGCCAAATGAGCTCAAATATGCTCAAAAGAAGAGACTAAGGTTTACAAAACAATCCTCTTTGATGAGTTAAGTATAAGTGAATCAGAACCATATGGGTTAAATTCCCCTTGAAATACCCATGGATTTAAAATTAAGTGGAAAAGTGTTTGGCAAAGCATAAACTCCAAGCATCTGAAATAGTTAGAGATCATTTTCCTGGAGAGGGGTTCCCTGAGATCTCTTGCATAAAACACGAGGTACTTCTCAGACAAAGCAAAGGCAGATACTTTTCATAGCAAAAGGAACTCAGGCTGTGGGCAGAGACAAGTCTCCTGAATTCCAACCCCACCACTTGGGAGCACTATGCCATTGTGCAGGTCAGATAACCTCAGTGAGCCTCACTCAATTCTCTCATATGGCCAGTGGAGATAATAACAATTTCTTTTAGGGTTGTTATGGTTTAGGTGAAATAATGTATGCATAGGACATAGAATTCTCCTAGGCACATAGTTTTTATCAACAACGTTTTTTAAAGCAACACCCAGAAAGAGGCTGATAACAGATTGAGATAATTTAAGAAAAAACTTCTGAAAGTACATTATGTAAAACATCCAAAAGAGACAAATTAATAAGCAGACTCACCTGCCCCAATTTATAGGCTTCTAGGATGCCCTTTTTCATAGCATACTGTGCCAGGGAAGGAAGGGTTCTGAGGTATGTCCAAGGTTAAGGGGTGGATTAAGTACACACTACAGAACTATAATAGAAAGAGTTCATGTTTTGTGGTGAGAGGCAATGTGGTATGTGGAAAGAAAAACATGTGGAACCAAAATTTTTGTTGATTGAAGTTTGTTAACATTGCTTGAATTACTGACTTTTAGGATCCAAAAGGCCCTTGGAGAACATCTGGTCCAATTTTTCTTTACAAATGAAAAAATTGAGGCTAGAGCAATGAAATGATTTACCCAAGATCACACAGCTATTGAAAGGCAGAGCCAACACTGGAACTCAGTTTCTGCCCCCTAGTCTAGTACTATTCTCACTGAATCATGTTACTGCTTTGGATGCAGGCCCGATCAACTGGTGCCAAGTGGCAACCGGTTTCCCCCTCCAGGGGAGCAGTAGAAGGGGCAGCGGAGTCCTTTTTCATCTTGGAACATGCCAGAGATGGCGTCAAGAAAGCCAGGTTTAAACCAGGTCAGCCAGAAGGGTTTGTCTAAAGCACAGCTGAGCAAGCTCCATTGAAGCCAGGATTCCGTCAGTACAACGGGTGTGGCGACGACAAAGTTGAGTGAACGAAATTTCAGCCAAGTATTCATTGAGAAGACTAGCCAGGATAGGGCTAGGTTGGGGAAGGGAAGAGAAAACGATGAGGTGAAGGTTGAAGGAAACATATAGGACTATGGGGTGTTCCTCTACAGCATCTTTTCTACACTGGAGCTGCTCTGAGCATGCTTAGTTGTCTGCAGAGAGTCCCTGTGGCATTTGTCATCACTTCATAGGTTTGCATTTGCAAGATTATCACTTGAAAAATAAAACTTCACACTTATCGTAAACACCAGGCTTAAAATATAATTAAGCCACCACTAGGAGATGAATTTGCCAGGATCAAGGCTTTGGGTTCTGAAAAACTAGGCTTTCTCCTTAATGGCTAAGTCAAAACTTAAGAGTGTTTTTCTCCCATTCAAATATGCCATAAAAGAAGTACACGTAAACAAGCTGGGCATAAATAATAATTAGCATCCCAAGTCCTCTTAGCCAGGCCATGCTACCATCAAAACCCATTTCCCATCTCCCTTATTCGAATTGTCTTTGCTCCACCTAAACTTCAATCTTTAAACTCACAACACATTTTATATATTTTTGTGCACAGATCTTTGCTTCTTTTAGCTATTTTCCATCCCAGAACATCTTCCACCAGCTCATTTAAAAGATTTAGTTCAGGATATAAAGAAATATGAATGCTTGGGTATCATTCTGAACATCATTTCAACCTTCTTACCATAAGGCTTAATTTTTTGATATCTTGTAATTCTAGGAGGGAAGGTTCAAATTATTAGATTCATTCCAAGCCAAGATATAAAACCCTTTCTAAGCAGGTACTCCCTCAAGTGTGATGAAGGGAAGCATAAACTATGTAAGTCATTTTATAGCCCAGTCAAGCCAAGCATAAAGTTATTTTGCTAAAGTAAAGGCTGTTTTGGCACACTGACAACTAGCTTTGGAAATCCTATACCTAAGAAGTTGGGTAGAATTATGAAAAGGCAACTATATATATATATAAGCAAAATATCTGGCTTCAGTATATATTAATACAAAAACAGGTATGTAAGTAACAGAGGAATCAGATTGAGAGAGAAGACTGAGTAGGAGAGGAGTGGATATCAAATGTGTTTTCGAAGCAAAGTCAAGTAGGATAAGATGGATGGCTGTATTTCTCTGGAAGCTAATATGCAGCAAGCCATTTCTATCTTTGAAGGTAATGTGGAGTGCCTATAGTTGCTTTCCAGCTTTACTTCCTGGTGAAAGCTTATTCTGTGAGCTATGAATCACTACATATATTCATATAGATGTCCTTCTGGAAAAATGCCTCTTAACTGATTTTCCACAAAGAAAGCTGTTTCAGAACTCTTTGAATACACACTGGGAACAAGAACTGTTGATTAGCTGAAGTTCAGAGACTTCAGAGGTGAATAAAAAGATCCACCCAGATTCAACGTAGATGCCAAGGGTTTGGGTAAATGCAAAGAACAGAAACCAGGGGTCTGCTTAGAATTAAGCCTCTACTTAAAGTTACTGGAAATACTGAATGCAGAGCAGCAGAAAAGGGAGTAAGAGGATTGTGTACTGTAAACCATTTTCTCTATCTTAGCTATGTGCTCATCTGACAATTTATTGGCTGGAACAGCCCAGTTCCTTTCTTAACAAATTGTAGCCACCAATATATTATGTCTAAGGAGTTTTGAGACCCCGTGGAAAGAGAGCTCTCTGTCCAATCCTCAGGGCCCCAGGCCCTATCAGCATCAGCAGAGAGCTCTCCAGGAAGTCTGGCGGGTGGAGGCTGGGTTCCCCCAGACTGAAACCCAAGATCTTTCTCATTAAGAGTCTGACTCAAGTAAAAGGCCTGCTGAGGACACAGACCAAGGACAGGCAGGCAGACCTCTGTGAGGAGCCAGGGTCCCAAGCAAACACAATTTTTACAATCCCTGCAAACCTGCTGCCAACCCAGACAAGCTCTGTACCTTGCCTGTGTCCACCTGAACTGGGGAAACATGCAAACTTCCCCTCACGCCCCAGAACAACTGACTAAATGCTTAGATTTTTAACTGCCAGGTGGTGTCTGCAGCATTGAAGTGCAGAACAGATTCACTCTGGTAATGGGGAAGAGATCGAAAGAGATGACAAATAAGATGAGAACAGTACAGGAAAGTTTTCATACCTAGTAGAAGAAAAATAATGAACAAAAGATATTAACTGGAAGGAATGAAAGTATTTCAACCACAAGGCTCTTCTTTTATGAAGACAAAGCCTGTCAAATTGTTCAGTATGCTCATTACTTGTTTTCAGTCATCTAACAGCTGTAAGAGTAAGCTCATCTCTTTCTACGTAGGCAATATAAGGTAGTAGATGCTGCAGGGGAGAAGCCAACTCATATAATTAAGAGTTTGGGGGCAAGCATGCAGATTTCATGGGCCCTTCTTTACTGATAGACCGACAAAAGGTGGCAAATTGTAACTGTATGAAACCAAGCACGCCCTGGATGTTGGCAGAAGACAGTTAAGCTTTCCCTTCAACCTACCCTTATCTGAAACCACACCACTTACCTTCTAAATCTGAAGTCAAGACAGGCCTGAGGTGAAGCTCACACACCTACAATGAGTAAAGGACCCTGGTTGGTGCCCTGGCTTTGCTACCTATAAGCCAGTTCTTCAAAAAGTTCATGGATTTCTAGGTCTTGGTTCCTTATCTCCAAAACTGGAAGGGTTGAAGGGAAAATTAAATGAAGTAATATATAACAAATGCTGACCTCAATGGGTTCTCAAAGAGTGGTCACTATTATTTTTCATGGAAAGGATGAGAGAGTTGAACATTATTCCTCTTGGTAGTTAGGTGCACGGTTTGTGCAATGTAAATACAAGAACTTCTAGTATATTTATAATTTGCATTTGGTATAATCTTTGGTCTTCTTCAATGAGCATGTTCTAATACTCTCTATGATGTGAGCTCCAAAATTTGAGGACCAATGGCTTCAATTTCTTTTGGATATCTCCAAAAGACTTCAAACAAATGTTGACTGAGCCCTGAATAGCTTATATACTTGAAGATTTAATGCTGGAAAGGGCCCTGGAAATTGTCTAATTCACGCCCTTTCACTTCTCAGTGGGAAGGGCCCAATACTGGAAATTAGCTCTCCAGCTCTGTGTGACCACCCTTGGCATAATTTCCTCATCTGAACAATTGAGATGGTAGGAAAACACCTACCCACAGGATTGCTCTGACGATTAAAGAAAATAAAACATTCAGAAACAGTCAGCAAATTGTAGAGCAGTGAGTTTTCACCATTTTTATTACAGACCAGAAAACTATGTCTCAAGGGGGTTGAGTGATTTGCCCAAGGTCACCAGAAACCCCAGTGATGAGTGGTCTGTCAGGGAAGGGCTTTAAGGTCATTGGTATGCGTGCTAAATCACAATTACTTATCTCTTGAAGCCAATTAGTGATTTCCTTAAAACCAGCTGAATCTGCCCTCTTTCCCTTCCTGGCCCTGACTTTTAGAAACGTTCATTACCGCTCATTACCGCATGCCACAGGGAGATGTGGATTCTAGAGCGTGTGTCCACACGGCCTGGGCAGAGACAGAGTGCTCATCCACAAAGAACTTTCAGCAAATACAAATGCTATAGACATTTATATTATTTTAAGTTTGTGAATAAGCAATACGTTCACAAGGTTCAAAAATCAGGAAGCATAGAGAGTATCTACCAAAAAGTCTTCTCCACCCCTTCTTCCTTCTGCCCAGTTCCTCCCACCAAACAGGTTGCTACTTTATCAGCACCCTGAACGTTCATCCAGAGGCTTTTATGAAAATACAAGTAGTTGTTAGTGTAAACTCAAGCTCCATTAGACACAATTCAAAATTTTAAAGAATCAAAATTGTTATCTTCTTAGACTTTATCATAAACAATTCCCAATGGATCCACTGAATAAACCACCTTCAAATGAAAAGGGTCCTACTGGTACACTATGGAAAAATAATTTCTCTCTAAATTAGAGGCTTCACCTCTTAACTAGAAAGATCATCTTTAAATGGTTTATATAGTCAAGCTATTTAGCAGAGCAAACTATGAAGGCCGGTCTTTCCACAGGGCAAGCATTCCAAAAGACCTACTAGGCATAAGGCTCTTCCTGGGAAAGGGATCTAGAGGCTTGCTTCTTACATGCAAATTCCAGTGAAGGTAAGAATCACTTATTGATTCTTTTTAAAATGCAAATTTCAGCCCTGAATCACCAATGATTCTGATTCTGTGAGGTTCCAGGAACCACATTTTTATTGAGCAACCCTGGCAAATTCGATGTGAGTGGTCAACAGACCACACTGTGGAAACATTACACTGGCAGCTAGGAGAACAGATTCTATTCTGGATTCCCATAATTAGCTGTGTGAGTCCTGGTTAGTAACTTCAGTTCACTGGACCAGCACAGCAACCTCTGCAAAAGGTGGAGGCTGGGCCAGATGGTCCTAAGTTTCCCCTCCACAAGTTCACGCTGCAATGCTGTGACAACTTGGACAACTGTGATGGATACTGGGCCACAAAGAGACCTTGAGTTACTGTAATTTGGTAATGTGTTTACTTCAGAGGCATTTTATGTATTCTGAAAGAGTATGCAACACAGTAACGTACAGTTTTCTTTGTTTTAATAAATTCATTTTTGCCAAATGGTGGCCAGGTTGTGTATAACAAATGGGGGGTTGAGTCAGTGCCCAGGGACTCTAAATATTACAGACCGACACGCACAGGCATGAAAGTTCTGTTTTTGGCCATCAGCAATGGGAAAAGTGCGTGACGGTAAACTAACCCAAGCCTTGGATTCATTAGAAACAGAAACATATTTTTAAAACCAAAGCATTTTCATTTTCAAGGATAAAGTTCTGCTATTTTTAGAGATGGCACTTTGTGGGTGATGGCCCACTGGTGGATTACCACTCACAAAGACATGCCAACTTGCAAACAGGCAGAAAAGTCTGCTCATGGTCTGGAGCTGCTCTGCCCCTGAACTGGGGGCCCCCAAGCTAAACCAGGTAAAGGGAGCAGCCCACACAACTCTGTGCCCATTATCTCTCTATGGCATTTAAGGCAGAAGGGACAAATTATGTATTGGTTTGTTTTTTTTTAAAGATTTATTTTTATTTATTTATTCCCCCACCCCACCCCCACCCC
>JAQZBX010060283.1:0-17339 GCA_029593785.1 Cabassous unicinctus | reverse complement strand
TTAAAAAAAAAAAAAAAAAGAGACAGCAATGAAGGAAACTTGCTTCATAACACTATGTCTAGTTCTTTCCATCTTCTCCCAATTGTCCTACTTTGGTGCCTTTCTTTCCTATCACGAGTCTGAAATTGCTTATAGCAGTTAATTTGTGCTTTTCATCTGCTTAAATCATTTTTCCCTATAACTCTCTTCCATGATTTTTGTATCTACCTGTTTCTCATTCACAGATTTTAGTCATTCTTTCTTTCATGTATTTATTCATTAATATGTTCTGGGTGCTGTGATACCTGTTTCATCTAGCCAATAATTTTTGGATCTGTTAGACTCAATTTATGCTTTCAGCTACTTTGTCCTGTCTTGTTTTCTGGAACTAAGCAGTGGGTTACCTAGCCCATCCTGTTCATTTCTACTCTATTAAAACTCAGGTACTGATGTGACACATGCTAACTCAAGGTATGAATTTATTGTATTATAATAGCTGCTTTATTAAAGAAGTAGTTTAGAGACAAATCTATGCAGAGCTTGGTACCTTTCCCTAACTGTTGAAGTCATTAAAAATTACAGGGAGAGACTCCTCTGCTGCCTGACAGAGGAACAAGGATTCCATCCCAAATACTAGGCCCCAAAGAATAAGATATCATAACTATCATTGTCCCAATATTTACTCTATAATGATATTGAATAAGTGCTTTGTGTAATGTATTCATTCAGTCCTCCCAATAACCCTGTGTACATATTCTATATTATTATCCCCATTTTATATACAAGCCACTCTGAAGCAGAGAGATGAATCAGCTAGTAAATTTGATGAGCATCAGATCAAGTCTGTCTGTCCCCAACACCTCACATTGTACTGATTTTAATATAAAACAGCTGAAATGTTTATATTACTTTACAGTTTGCTAAGTACTTTTCTACCTATTCTCTAATTTAACCATTAAAGTATAAAAACATGCTTTAAGTTGTCTGGATTTCATGACAAGAAAGTTGCTATCCCCATTTTGTAGTTGAGGAAACAGAGTCTATTGCGTGATTTGCCTAAGTTATCCCAGTCCTGGATTGGAGGCTGGGTTTAAACTTAAGTTTGATTTACTATTCTGTCTTCATTTCTCTGCCTCTCGGTCGTAATCACACAGAGGATTTCTGATCAAATCATACACATGTGTACATGTATATATTCCACGTGGGCTTATTCAAATCAGAAATTCTTCATCATTATAAAAGTGGTGAATGCAAACAACAAGGTAATGGGATTTGAACTGAGAACAAATGTTATCAGGACAGCTATATATTCTGCCTAAATAAAACTAACACAGGGAATTACAAGAGGTCCTGTCCAGGAACTTCAAAGGAAAAAATTTGTCCCTATTAAGAGCTTTTAATGCCATCTTATCTGAAACAGAATGCCCGCTGTGGGAATTTTCTATGCTTCGCTCATGTACATCAGTGCCCACTAGTCAATCTGAGACACCAAAAAAAATAATGGAAATTTCAGGTGTTAAATTAGCCACCCTGGAGCACCTCAGTAGAGTCCCTTGAATGCAATAAAGAAAATATATGGAATGTGACAAAGAAAATTAATTAAAATGGGCAATAAAGGCTGCCAAGTTCAAACAAATTGTGGCCTCTAGCACATACCAATTCTATACCTGCAGGCTAGACTTCATGAAATCCAGACAACTTAAAGCATGTTTTTATACTTTAATGGGGAAAAGACGTGTTCAGGTTTCTTAGCTATTCAGAAATCTACAATGACAATCTGGCATTTGAGATTCCAAGAAGAAAAATGTATTGAAGTCTTAAAGCAGTTTCTTCAATTCCATTTTGGAGGTTTTCAATAAAAGATTTTTAAGTTATTCAAAAACAATATATTATGTTTTGTCCAATGAAAACTGACATTAGTTTTAGAGCTGTTTTAAAATAGACTGTTTACTTAGAAATTCCAATGCTACTCTAGTTTTATAAGTTTTTATTTTTTATTTTTGGTCTTCTTCCATTAATGCTATTTTAATCATTTTTTTTTTCTTCATGGCATTTCCATGTCCATCTTTCAGAAGTGGCGATAGGCTCATTCTTTGGTTTTCTTTTGGTGCATAGTCATGTTTTTTGTGTAAAAGTCTACAGACCCTTATTCAGTTTCCTGTGTTTTGTTTGTGCCATAATTCTATGACAACCTCATATTTCCAAAACTCTTTGATATTGTAAACTCTTTATAACTTTCCCTTGCTTGCTTTGGGACCTACCCTCAGGTTCTAAATTTCCCATTTAGACTCAACTGACAGCTTTCCATGTGTGATTTCTTTAATCCGTTGGAGGAGAAAATATCATTGAACTGGCACTTTTAAAATGTTTCTATACATGAATAAAATCAAATTTATATCAACCAAAGTGACATGTTTGCAGAATCAAATAAACAGAAACATCAGATAATTTATGACCTATTATGTTTGGTGGTAAACAGGCATTTTAATTAAGTGAGGTTGAAACTTTAAAAAAACTTCTGCCTGAATTTTATCACCCACAACAAATGGGACCTTGGATGAAGGAAGAGACAAACAGCAGAGCACATCCTATCTATATACCCACGTGGACTAAGGATACAGGTACTTACACTGTTTATGTGCCTGAGACCATGAAATAAAATACCAAGAAGGTCCCATCTGTAGAAAGTGTGACGATAAAGGAAGCCTTATTTTTTTCCTCCTTTGAGCCAAAACTCATAGGTATAACCGTAATGGGCAATGAATAATTCCCATAAATATAAAGCTTTGCAAACAGCACCGAGCCAGGGAGTGATTTGTCTCTCAATACTTTGGAATGCTCTCATGTGGTATATTGTTACTGAGCAAAATCATGTGTTGGGGTGTGTTGGGATAGGACAGCAGGATCAACTTAGCTTTCCTCAGTTGCTCCTTCTCCCACTCACTGCCAAGAAGTTAGGTCCTGGTGGCCTGTATCAGAAGCTGCAAGGTATCGACATTGTGGGGAGGGGAGGAAATGCGAACTCTGTATTTTCCGCATGAGTTTTCTGTAACCCTGCAACTTCTTTAATCAACAACAACAACAAAAATTATATTAAAAAAAAAGAAGCGGTAGCAGTGGAAGGACTATTTTATTAGTTCCATGTGTCTTGGAAGACACAGAAAGCCTGGAGCTAAGACATAATTTTACATGTGACTGCTCTAGAAAAATATGCTGAAATGTGTGCATTTTGGTATTTTGAAAGGCAAGTGTGGGGATGACAGATTTTTACAGTTTGTAGATTCATTAAGGTATGAATAAACAAACACAATCCTTTCTCCAAGTTCTGGTACACTAGAAATGTACGTTTACAAGATGATCAATTATTAACAAATAACATAAAGGTCCTTTTTACATAAAAGTTATACTTTTTAAAAAATTTTTGCCAAAAAGTAAGTTTAGAGTATGATCAAAATGTAGTGGATGAATTATTTGAACAAAAAATTATGTTCAGGGGAGCGGATGTAGTTCAAGTGGTTGAGCACCTTCTTCCCACCCACGAGGTCCTGGGTTCGATCCCGGGAACCTCCTGAAAATAAAACAAACAACAAACAAAAGAAAAAAACAACTCGGTGGAGATGATGTAGCTCAGTGGTTGAACGCCAGCTTCCCACATATGAGGTCCTGGATTCAATCCCCGGCCCTGTTACCTAAAAAAAAAATCATGTTCAAGTGCTGAGATGTGTTAGTTTAGGTATCTGGAAAGCTTAGAAGCACCACAAGTTTGGTGAGAAAACAAACATCTCAGTCCTCACTAGGGCACAGTGCCACTTTAACAATAATTTGTGCCTATATGCAGTAATCCCAGTTTATGAAGAACTTTCTCATTCACTGTATAATTTTAGCACTAAAATGGTCATGTGAGTGCTGGGATTGATATGGTGATTTTGTCTGTTTGCTTGTTTGCTTGTGTTTCGGAAGCACAGTGTGGCAGAGATTAAGTGGGTCCAAAAGATCTCTGTTTGGAAGCTGTCTTTATCTCCCATTCTGGTTGGTGTTCTGCTGATTACACAGTGGTTATACTTCTATCATCCACAATAAAGGATCTCACTCTGTATGATGGCTTTTGTGAAATGGGGCATAAACTTTTTCCAGAAGTAAGGAAAATTATTTTGATAACCATAATATTTAAGATGATATACTAAGTGTTGAAAACATAATTACATCATTAGATGGAATTTCTCAAAATATCCATGTAATTACTTTTTGCAGCATGAGGTGGTGAATCCATTCTTTTCCTGATACTTGTGTGATACCAAGATTTCTAATTCTGTCACTTTGAGCCTGCATCATATACAAAAAGACACATGGAGAAAGAAGCACTCTGTGCTGGATCTACCTCCCAGGCAGGAGAAAGGCATCTTTCACTCCACTTCTCCAAGCACATGTGGGAGCCCGTATAGAGATAAGATTTAAATTTATGCTAAGTTCCACAACATGGCTCTCTGCAACTTGACTAATTTGCACTTTTGATGAGGAACAGCTGAAAAAGTGAAAGGCCAATTTGTGTCTGTTTCTCTATGATAGGAGGTGTGCTACATCTGTGCAGTAGAGGTCTTTAGTTTTACTATGGTCAGTGTGGCAGGTGGTGATGCAGTACTTGAGTATCCATGGACATGAGGGCATTGCTATGTGATAGGATTTTTATCTGTGAATTCCCCCCGAGATGAAAAAGGAACACCCAAGACATCTATAACTAGATTTTTCTAAAAAATTCAATAATGCATTTCAATCTCTTCCATCTGTGCCTCCTCCTAGTCACTTTCCACTAGGCCTTACATAAGTACTAAAAAATAATTTGAATTGAACATATTGAGAATCTCAAAGTCTGATTAAAATCTTAAGAAATTTTGACATTACTCAGAGATATGATATAAAGCTGATAAAACTGATATGGTTAGTGATAAATTTCAGTCATGGTGGAAACTAGCACTACAAGAAGGATTGGAAATAACTGGGACAAAAAGATTCTTACTGAACATTGTTTTTTGATGTATCTGTGATACATGTTCATGTAGATCTGAGATAATGTAAAATTTCTACAATTTAATTGCTATTGAATTGTTTAAAGTTATATTTCTCATTAATGCTATTTTCTATAATCCTCTAAGTGATCTTTGCTCATTATTAAATGATAATTACCAGATAGAATAGAAAATTTTCAGTGCCTTAGTTACCATGACATATAGAAAATTTCTTATATGTTTGTTATTTTAAAATTGATAGGTATGTGTGCTTGCTTAAAATGTCCTTTATATGTACATACAGAGAGTAAATATAGAGATCTGCCCTCCCCTCCCCTCAGTCTTTCTAGTGAGAAGTAATAATCAATAATATTTCCTAAATATACATGCCAATATATATAACCTGCATAATACATGTAACTTGTGGCTTTGTCTTGACATGATGAGATGTAGTCAAAGAAATATGAACTTACCAAGCATAAAAATAAAAAGTAATTTAAAGTCTTTGTTTTAGTCTTTCATGAAAATAGCATTTGTCATTTCTAAATAAATAAAAATGCCCTATTTTTTCCCCCTGGTTCAATATCAGTGTCACTGATTTTCTATCTTTTTAAAATCAAATTCAGGTCCCTAATGACTATTTTCCAAATCCATACCTAGCTGGATTGTTCACATCTCTTATTTCCCTTCTTTGACTCAGAAGCTTATTAGTCGATTGACAATTCCTCAGTTTTTTTTCAATTTTTCTGTTGTTTCATTACCATGATTCTGTACCTCACATGATGGTCAGGAAGCTGACCAAGAATGCATGAGTCTTATTTTGCTCAGAAAATGGGGAAATAATATAAAAGCCCAAAACTGAATGTATTCTTCCAAGTTTGTCACATTTTTGTGTACATATATAGATATAAATGATTTATCATGTCTACTTTCAATTTATTGTTTTTCTGACTTTGGACATTCCCATTTCATTTACACCGAAAAGCATCATGTGAAAATGAGGTTCTTGGATTTAGAAATAGCTAATAACTAATAACTCAATTTACTGAGGAACGACTGCCTCCCTTATATGCTACTAGAACTTTTCTATTTAAAAAAATAGAAAAAAAAAAACCTTAAGTATTCAGTAAGCCCAGGGTCATAAATAAAAGCACTTATATAAAGAGACAAGGTCTTTAAAAGAGAAAGTCTTCAGATTCACTGCTCAGCTAATAAAACAAGTTTCTGATGAAACAAGCAAAAAACAGAAGTTGGAACTGAGCCAGATGTGGAATTTGTGGAAAAGAAATGTCAAAGCAATTTAGCTAGCAATCGAAGGTTAGGAAAAACAAGACAAAACAAAAAAACAAAAAACAAAACCAAGTTCTTTGTAGTGCAAGTGTTTTGCTGTCTGGTTTAATTTTTGAAGTTGACACATAGCACATTGTTGAACTGAAATGCTGTATGAACTTGAATGGAGGGTAGAAAATACTAACAAAGCCAAGGGCTGTGACCTCATTCATAAGTCATCAAGTGGTTTAAAAAAATGTGGATCAGTTTGTCTGGAAGAATTTCCAAATTTGTCTGGATGTTGTGGACATGCTGTGAACAGTGCTGTGTCATATGAGGAACTTAAAATAGTGTTTTGTTTTTTTAAACAATGTGCCAAGAATTGAGATAATGCAGACACATTCATATTTGGACAAAGTGACATCTTATTGAGACTAACAGAATGTGTATTGAAAGGTTTGAGGTCTCATCACACAGTAGTCATCAGAGCAGTTTAACTTCTACCCCAGAATAAGATCACTTCAAATGTGGAACCATGTAACATGTCTGATAGAGAATCGTGGAAGGAAATAGGGTTGCATTGCTCAGCACATTTCAGGTCACTGGAATATAACATAAATATACTACAATTAGGTTAAGCCTGTGCTGAGACAAAGAAAGAAAGGAGGGGGAAGGAGGAAGGGAGACAAGGAAGGAAAAAAAGGAAGGGAAAGGGAAAGGGAAGGAAAGGAAGGAGGAGAGAGAGAGAGAGAGATTTCTAAATAAACTTTAACTGAGCTTAATGAAAATGGGTTTCTTATTGTTGTAGCCAGAAACAATAAATAGTCTTCACATAAGATGACTGGTACCAACCTTGTGAAAATGAAGTGAATTAACATGAAATTTTCATGGTGTATTTGCAATGATTTGAGAAAGAAATTCACTTCTTCACACTGACAATTATCTTTCTATGGAAATCCTTCTGCTATTGGATCATATTGTCCAGTTTTAGAATTTATCTTTTGTAAAAATATGGAATATGAATCTTAGAAGTGATCTTCAAGATCATCTGGTCGAATTGTTGAAGAGCAAGCAGTCACTGAGTTGAGCCCTTTATTCTAGGAAATGTATAAATGGAAGCAGTCAAGAAGCTTATTCTCCAAGAGGTTTATAGAATTCTTTTTATACAGAGTTGGAGGAAAAAAAGAAGATTGTTTAATAAAGAATAGGACTGACTCTCTTAACTGGATTAACTAGCTTTGGAGCTCAGATGTTAAGGATGCAGTTTACATGTATGTTAACACTTGTTCTGCACTCTTGTTTCATGTTTGAGAACACTACGTACAGATTGTGGCCAGTCCTGGAGGAAATGTTAGTATCATATGGATTGTGGCTGTTACTAGAATTTTTTTAACACAACAGTCTCATGTTACAAATGAGCTTGTCCCAACAATTTTAATGCTACTCGAAACTGGATTTGTGCAAGAGAACTTCCTATATACTTTTAAAAAAATAGAATGCAGTTTATCTAACTTACACATCCCTGCTAATAAATAATATAAAATATAGTAATTTACTAATCATCACGATGGTAATTTTGAAATGTTAAACACCTGGCTGTATCAATTAGAGGTGCTCAGCTGCAAACCAACCATGATTTAAATCTCCTTTCTAGGTGTGGTGGTTTGAAGTTGTATGTATCCCAGAAAAACATGCTCTTAAATTGAATCCATTTCTGTGAGTGCGAACCCACTGTAAGTAGGTCTTGTTGATGAGGTTACTTCAGTTAAGGTGTGAAACACCTCATTCAGTATGGGTCTTAATCTTATTACTGGAGTCCTTTATAAGGAGAATGAAATTCAGACAGAGAGAGAATGTCACATGAAGGTAGAAGCTGAAATCAACAAATCCTGGAGGAGAAGGGAGAGACCAGGAGAAATCACCATGTGCCCTGCCATGTGACAGAAGATCCAAGGATTGCTGGCAGCCAGCCCTATAAGCATCAGTCTTCTGGGAGAAAGAATCTTGCCTTGATGATGTTTTATTTGGACTTTCTTTTAGCCTCAATACCATAAGCTAATTAATAAATTCTCATTGTTTAAGCCAACCCATTTCATAGTATTTGCTTGAGCAGTGTAGAAAAATAAAAGTCTAGGGAACTTAATTTGGGGGTAATATCTGCCCCATTAAAAAAAGTTCTGTCCATGACATTGATCAAAATCTTCACTCTATCAGCCCTCTACTTCCCCAAAACCCCAAATATGCATTTTTGGGGTAATGTGACTGTGAGGAGGTTGATACCACCTTGTTCTGGAGTTGTATGGATGAAATGTTCTCAGCTATGCCAGTTGTGGGCTTGAGATCTAAGCCCGAGTAATGACGTTAAATCTCTTCTCTAACGGACATGATGAGGAAGCAGTAGTTCCAGGAAATCCTGGCACCTATCACAAGTTTTGTCTAGAATTTAGCTTTAGGATGATGTGATGCTGCAGAAGGCAAAAGAGAATGTTTAAAGAACTGGGGTATTTGGCAACATCAATGCTTTGATACTTTCACTTTTCACTGCCAAGGAACTGTAAGAATCAGATTATCTCATTTACACTAACAGTTAATGGCCACCTGTGATCAGTACATTAATACTAGTATTTATGTCAGCAGTATACTTCTGAATTCATAATATAGAGATTTCTAGCATCTATCAGAATGGTGTTTAACTGAAAATGAGGGCAAGTGATTATGGAAACCAAGGGATAAACATAAGGACAATTTATCACTGTGATAGTCTAAACACTGAGAAGTTGCTTTAACTGGATAAAAGTTAACTATTAAGACCCAGAGTCAGGGAACTAGAAAAGGGCCTTTATATACCTGCAAATTTCTTGTGTATTAATCTCTGCTGCTTTTCCTTGATTCCAGGGATGGAAACAATCATGCTGACTAAACTGTATAAGGGCAATCAAATTCCTATAACGCTAGTGTATTATTTGTTCCCTCAATTAAAAATGCTAGATTCAAAAGGACATACATATCTTTATATTTTTGTCTGTTGCATTTCCATATACTAGTTTAGTACCTGATGTTTACTAAATAAATTTTAATTTAGTGCCACACTGCCTAGAAAAAGACAGGAAATATTTTTTGATGAAATGTATATCACGATTATGTTTTTCATAATGTGATGACTCAAGATCATTTTTCTTCTTCCTCCCTATTCTAAGTGATGCATATTCATCATCGTCATGTTCCAATAAAGTGCTCATTTGTATGTAGACTCTCTGTATCAATGACTGAGTCATATAAAATTGTATGTATTTTCTGTGTATACATATATATTTAAATATGCGAAGAATGCACAATAACAACAGCATATATAGAAAAGGTCCAATAACAGAGGATGTAAACAATGAAGAAATAAGGCGGTGAGAGGATTTGTTTATTTAAAGAGGGATCCTTCTCAAGGCTGTGAGCACAGATATTTCTACTTTATTCTTAAAATCTACCCTTCACTGTTCTATTTGTCACTCTACATTTTAATAATTTACTCCTGCATTTACTCGTTTATATATTCAAGAATTATCCATCCTTGAGTCTCCAATACCTACAAGGATAAAGGCGTTCAATGAATTAGTGAGAGACCCTATAAAAGTATTCTACCTAAAGTCAAAGAAAACATATACCCCAATAATGAAAGAATCCATGCTAGGGATAAACTCAGTGTGCTCTGGCAAAGGGAAGGGGTGGCTACATCAGACTGGTGAGTGAGGCAAAACTTCCTTGAACTGATGAGCACTTGAACAGCACCTCCAAGTCTTCTGTATTGTTATACATTTTCTTCTTTGTACTTCCCAACAGCCAATGGTGTAAAGCAGGGCACCTATCATGTCTTTTGAAACTATACTCTTTTTCTGACTCTCCAGCTACTTCCAAGCCTGGGTTTGCTACACCTATTTTATAATAGCTAGGCAAATGCTAAGAGAGCACCACTATGTTAAAAAATGTTTTATTCCTGCAATTCAAAAGATACTAACCTCTTGCTTGAAATCTGCACTGCATAATGATCTTTGCACTCAGGCTATTGAATCCTACCTCTGAGGGGTGGAAATGCCTGCACAATTTAAAGAGGCTTTAGGCAGGGTTATGTTGGTCTAGCAGTTAAATAGTTATGTTAGGAATAAAAAAGTATTTAATGGTTTATTGGAAAGTCAATGGCATAATGTGTGAGGTGCCTCTTTAACAGTATACTAAAAGTGTCAGAATTCTGTGCAATTTTCCACACATAAAATAGTATAATATCCTACAGGTGTCGACCATTTATTTCTACTTGCTCTGCTCATTAGTGAAATACTCAATGCATAGTCTCCCATAACCTAATCAGACATATCTTAATGAATAACCCAAGCTAAACAAACAACTAGATAGATGAGAAAATGTATTAAATATTAAGAACTTCTTGCAATTCATGTCATGTTATAGGAAGAGGTCACTTCCTGTAACACTAAGTCATAATATTCATTGTTTCACTATCCGTTATCAAATATAAACTTTTGGGCAAGGTCCAGATGCCCCTGAGAGGTAAATTCTCTTTGCCTTAGACCCAGTTTAAGCTCACTACAAAATAACAAAGATTACCTAAAACCAATCAGTAATCCCTTAAGGATCATACTGTTCTTCCTTTTGTTTTCTAACTATAATCGCTTTTCAGTGGATGTGTATTTGGGGAAATACATGTTATTATGATGGTGGGCATATTCCATGTTGTTTCCAAAACACATTGGCACATAAAACCTCACAGCAGGGTGCTCTGGATTATAATATTTTTCAGTAATTATAAAAGTCTCAACTTTTTAAAAGAAATGACCTAATAATTTTAAAGCAAATATGGATTATTTGACATTTCTTATATTTTAAAATGTGTATATTTTGCTTTCAGTAGAAATATTTACCCATATATTTTAAGAGTTCATATGTGTATGTGCGGGACTTATGTGACTTCACTCTTAAAATATATATTTATTTTGTGCATAGAGCTATGTATTATTACATCCTTATATAATAATGTAATGGTATATATACACTGTGTAATATATCATTAATTTGTGAATGAAATGCCTTTGTGTAGCAAAAATAAGTGGTATATGTATGTGTTATGCCTTTGGTGACCTACCATTTATCACAAAACCCTGATATTTAGAACAGTGAAAACAGCAACGTATTAAGAGATTATCCTGGTCTGAGGTTTCAAGGGGTTTTCTTTCATTTTTTTAAAGAGCAATTAGTAATAATAAGTGTTCTAACAAGGTCAAATTATATCTAAGTATTTTATTTTGGAACTTGTTGTAGGTATATTGCACAATTCCCATCCCTCCTTGAGATGGCTATCTCATCTGTTGGCTCATTTTTGCTCCTTGTGTCTTTAGGAGGCACCAGGAACTGATTCTGGGACCTCCCATGTGGGAGGCAGGCATTCAATTGCTGGAGTCACATCTGGTCCCTGCATAATTTTTTAATTGTTTAATAAGTCAACCAACTTCCATGGATGTTGACTATTTCTTTCTCACTTAATTCTTTATTTTGAATTAGAGTCAAAAGAATTTTAAGAAACACATATGTATGAATAATTCTGCCTGGGTTTACAGATTTACTCTTGGAAAGCAGGAACCCATGAACATTTCTTTTTGCTTTAAGTTGGAATCAATAACTTCTTCACTCCATTTCTACTGAAACTTTAATAACATTTGGAATGTAAAACTATTCATACTGTGTTTTTTTTTTTAAAGAACTTTCAGAGTTATTTATTATTCAATCTCTTTAATCAGTCTTACCTTTTATCCTCATTAGCCATTTTAAATTTTTTTAGATAGTAGCAAAAAGTTCCAACTACTTTTATCACATACTAACCCAACTCATATTATTCTGTGAGTTCTATCCACAAACTTCTAAGGTTAACACTTTTTGTTCTCTCTTTATTAAATATTTGTAAATCTTGCTTTCTATTTTCTCTCTAGCCATTTCAAGGTAAGGCTGCTAGACTGCTTCCTATTTTGTTGAGAAGGTAGAAGCAAACACAGGAGAGATCTGCAAGCTCATACCACCTACCACCTCATCTACCCACTTCCCTGCTTCTGTGCCAGCATTTCTTATTTCTCCTCATTGCCATAATGAATTGCCTGTGCTCAGGGCTGAAACCACCTCTCCATGTTGAGCATCAGATTCCATTCTGTCTAGCCTACTCAAAGAAACACTTCAGCAGTTCTCTTCCTCTTTTTCAATCATCTTTGTTCCATTCAATACTATATCTTTTCAGCAGCATAGAAAAATGTTGTTATTTCTGCAATATTCAAACTTGTGATCTCATCTGTCTTCTGGGCTCCATGTGATTTCTTGTCTTCCTTTATGCGAAACACCTCAAAAAAGTGTCTTTTCTCATTTTCTCTAATTACTCCCCTCCCATCTGTTAAACCCAAGCTAATTAAGGTATTTCCCCAACCCTCCACCCCCCATGGCCTTAAATACCATTATATGTTAATGATTCCCAAAAATATTTCATTAATCTAGACCTCCCCTCACTACATTTATCTGCCTTCTAATCATTCCCACTTTCATTTCTAATAGTTATCTCAAACATGGCATGTCCAAAACTGATACATTAATAAGTAGGATTATGTTATATTATGTTTGTAATAATTAACTGAGAGCATCTATTATGTCTCTCCAAATAAAATAAAATAATAAAATATAATAATCTGACTATAGATTGGCTTCAATATCTTGGTATTGGGTATCCCACATTGGAGGTTTGGTTTTTGAAACATGAAACATGTACCATACAAATCATAGTTTATCTCTGCTACTTCTGTAACTGACTTTGTCACTTGAATCAGTAGATGAATAATATTGCGTTTCAAGAAGTACTTTAGCAAAGAATATTTTATTAATAAAAATAGGATTCTTATGCTATCATAACTTATTTTTTGCTTTGTGCATGTACATTACATTTACCTGACTACATGTTTTTTTAGAAGGACATAAAGCCAATTTCAAGGCAAATAAAAACCTGTATACTATCCTATAGATTAAACTTCAAAATTTATTAACAATGCATAAATACACAGACACACACAGTATTGTTCAATGTATCATTATCAAAAAGGTAAAGAACAAAATATTTTGAAACTGATTATTAGGAAGGTTTTACGTTTTCAGTCAAATCTGAGGTTAATAAGTGGCCTGTCTTTACTCCCCCAAGCAATAACAGGGAATCCCAGGTGAATCCCTAAGGGAGAAAAGAACTGCAAAAAGAGGCAGACCTATTAAAGAATATCATGAATTGTCTAAGGAGACTCTGAGGAAAACAGACACAAATAAGTCAGTAAAAAGTGGTAGAGTAGAGAATTTTGTCTACTTTCTATAAGGATTACTTACTTGTAATGAACTGGTAATTACAGGAAATATAATGCAAATTTTCATCCTGGCACTGTAGAATACCATCTAGAATACATTGTCAGCTTTGGAGGCATGGGTATACATCACAATTAATGGGGATATAAGCATGATCATGATGGGCCTTAGCCAGTTTTGTATTTATGAGGAACCTTTAACAATGGACAATAATAGAAATAGAAAGTGGGGCAAAAAAAAAAAATATCCAATAAGTGAGAAGCTTCATATTAAGAAGATTAAGTAATAAATCCTCAGGTATCCCAGAAATGAAATTGGGTAACATTTTCGAATGGAGGTGGAAGTCCTTTGTTTATCAAGGTTGTCAAGAAACAATGACTCTCAAATTTAAAAGTCCATCCTTGTCTTTTCTCTTAAACTCTTGATTTGTACATCTAACCATCCAACTGCTTATTTTTATTTCTCTACCTGGATGTTTGATTGATACCTCAGATTTAAATATTTAAAATAGAACCATGAAAAAGTAAATAAATAAAATAGAACCATGGATCCTCCACTGACCTCTAACATCAAACCTTTTACAGTTACCCCACCTTGTTAATGATCTCAAATGTATCCAGTTACACAGCTCAGAAAATTAAGTTATTAGTTTCACTTCTTTGTGAAGTTCTTCTCTCTTATGGCGTAGATGTGATTTTGTGGTATTGGTTGGAGGAGCTACACAGGTTTCTTACTATCCTCAAGATTCCCTTGAATCCTCTGTTTTCTTCACTGTTTCCCAATCAGCTTCACAATCATCTCTCTATTGGAATACAGACAGCAATGTCCCCTTCAAATATTACTCTCTGAAGTCCATAGGAGCCAAAAAAATGTTTTATAAACATAAATCATAACATGTTACTTCTGGCTCATTACCTCTAACGCCTTTGTATCACATTTATTACAAAATGTAAACTGGCCCGGCCCTGAATGATCTAGCCCACTTTGAATTCCTTTATGACCTTTCTTACTGCCCTACTAATTGCTCCTTTTTCTCCTTAGTCTTCTTCCTGTTTCTCAAACAAGCCACACTTCTTACCTTAGAGCTTTTTCTTAATCCTAAATCATTTGGCCCCTACTCTAAATCTTTTTTAGCTGCTTCTTGTAATTTAGGGTTTAGTTCACCCCCTCCCCCTGAGATGGCTCCTGGTCTATTTGCTCTTTTTTTTTTTTTTAGCTGGTTGTTTTCACTGGTTGTCTGCTCATCGTTTGTTTATTTTATTTTTTCTCATTGTTTGTTCGTGGTCTGTTTGTTTTTTCTTTAGGAGGCCCCGGGAACCGAACCTGGGACCTCCCATGTGGGAGGCAGGTGCTTAACTGCTTGAGCCACATTTGCTCCCACCTTCTTTGTTTTTTTTTTTCTCTCATTGCTCATTGGTTTTGCTCCTTGTCTGCTCATTTGTTTGCTCGATAATGCGCATTGTCTGCTCGTTGTTTGTCTTCTTTTGGAGACACCAGGAACCAAACCCAGGACCCACAACCGCACCCTTAGTGTTTCTTTTTAATGTAACCTCACAGAGGTCTTCCTTCCATGACCATTCAGTTTTAGTCATTCTAAAATTCCCTCACATTAAGTAAATCATGGAATCATGATTTACTTCACAAGTGTAAGGTTAAACGTTTGTATAAAACATATGTAGCAATTTCCTTGAGACTTGAGGGTAGGGGTGTTCGTTTCCATTTTCAAGAATATACATTGCTGAGTTATTTAATTCTACCTTTATGGCAGAAAGACTATATTTTAGTTGAAAATACTATAAGTCCTTTAACCATCTCTTTGAGAACTGAGATTTTATTGGTAAAATTTTTTACTTTCTTATTGAATAAATGTTTGGGATGGGTTCTTATTAATAAAGTGGAAAGTATTCAAGGTGTGCAGTTGACTAATATATCTTAGACATACTTACCACACTTGTATTAATAGGGTATCAATATCTACAGATTTTTTAGAATGTACTCTAGGAGATGGGGCCCAGCAATTGATTACTAATAGCCCATCTAACTCCTTGAATCAAGCAGCTTTCTGTTTGATGTTGGTTCTAAGGATAGCCAACTCTAATCTCTGTCATGGTACATAATCAACTGTATAAAATAAGATGCATGGACAGTTTTGTATCTGATTTTCTAATAAATATTTGACTAACAACATATCATCATAGTGGCAGTAATTGTTTCAAAGCTTGCTATCAACTTGTGGGTAAAGTAGCTAACCCTCACACTCTTTAAATAGCTAACTACTCTTATCTCTCATAAATAATCTAAGAGTTGTACTTTACAAAAATGGCTTAAGTCAGTGTGCAACACATCTGTTTCAGAATTTATGTAAAGGATCTATTGTATTTTTACAATCTATTGTCTCAAACCACACTAGTCTTTTTCCCAAGGCCTCCACCCAGTGGTTATCAAGAGAACGAATTATTTAAAACTGCAGCTGGTTTAAACTTAATCTAGTAAGATAATTTCAATTGTTTCTTAAGGAAATGTTTAGCTGGCTTTGTGGGAAAAAAAACACACTTCAGACAGTGATTCCTTTTCCTGTTTATTTTCTTGAGATGATATGTGAATATACTGGAGGTAGGGACAGTATTTTGCATTCCTAAATCATAAGTGAGCATCTTGTCCTCAGTTAAAAATCCCTGTAGACTCTAATCCATACTTCTTTTTCACCATGATCTTCTTGCCCTGCTATTATTTGTAGCTGAGTTGTTTGCAATGTAACTCATGCCCTTCTCAGAGTTCACTCCTCTTCCTTCTTCCCTGACTGCTATCCCTTTGCTAGCTGGAGAGCCTTGAGTGATAGTCAAAAGTTCCATCCAGCTGGTGACCTGATATGGCACCTGCCACCCAACTTCTAATACCTGCTTCAAAGTCATCTTTACCTGCCACAGAAGTTCCATGGAAGGGCATCTGCCATTAACAACATCCACCCAACAGGAGAAATAAGGGTTTCTTGAGAAAGCTAAACTAAATATTTAAGGTCACGTTCCAGGTTGAAAATAAAAGATAAACTTTTTCCTGGGTCTTAAAACAGAGACTGCAGGTCACAGATGCAAGTCTTTGTGTTTATTGTGTTCCCTTCACTTATTAAAGACATCTTTCACTCTCCTAAGCGAAAGCCTGGGAAAGTAAATGATGGTCCACATGTGTCACCTCATTCCTCTGCTCCCTTCTCTCCTTACCCCTTACATTATCTCCCAAATCATTGCCCCCTTCTTAATTGGTACAATAGGCAGAATTTTGGCCCTCATGTTCTCCATCATTTGGTATAACTACCATGATAAAGGACTTAGCAAATGTAAATAAAGTGACAAATTAGCTGTCTTCAAGATAAAGAGATGTTCCTTGATTATCCCTGTGGACCACATAGAATCATATGAGCCCTTAAAAACAGAAATGAAAGGCAGAAGAAAAAGTAAAAAGATGCAGGAAAAGTCAAAGCAGGACAAGGCTTTGACCCACCAATTTTTGTTATGATGATGGAGGGGGCCATGATCCAAGGAATGCTGGTGGCCTGTAGAAACTAACAACAACCCATCGCCAACAACCAGCAAAGAAACTGAAATCTCAGTCATAAATCCACATTGAACTGAATTCTCCCAAAAAGCTGGATGATCTTAAAAATGGATTCATTTTCATTATATCCAGAAATGATTACAGTCCTTCTGACACCTT
>JAQZBX010060282.1:7298-17442 GCA_029593785.1 Cabassous unicinctus | reverse complement strand
TATTTTAAAGAAATATGTCATTCCCACCCCATATTTATAAAATATTTCTTGTAATTTTCAAATTGATGAACTGCAAATACATCATAATGCCATTTTAAATATCAAAAGTAAGAAATTTTATGTAACCAAACATGTAGAAGAAAGCCAAATTTCTCTTCAGAAAAATGAAATATTTAAAAATATTTTCCTCAGAGCTATCTAAAACCAAGGGAATAATAAAATTTTGAAAGTAAAACGTTTTATAAAGGAAAATAAATATATCAATTTAAAATGAATTCATTTTATACTGCCACCAATAATGAAAGACATTAAATTTGTTTTCTTATAAAACTATATAATCATTTTCCAAATTAATCACTTCAGAATATAATTTGAAAATGCTGGATAGTGCAATTATACCATGAATACATGAGATAAGTACATAAGAAAATTGAGAAAATAATTCTATTTTCTGAAGTTTGACATGAAAATAGAATGAATATTCTTAAACTTTAGCTTGACAGCAGAGCGATGCCCATCTTTTCACAATGATCTTCTTATCCACAACTTTTTATGCACTAATTGCTTGGTAATATCCATGGCAATGTTTCAGAGGTAGAGAATAATATGAATTGAATAAATAAATATAAAACAACAGAATCTAAGTATCATGTTTTATTCTCAAGTTACACTTAATAAGATATTAGTCACAAAATTAATTGTACATATTACATATCTTTCTACTTTTATATAATTTTAAATTAGTCAGGAAAAATTACCTATGGGTTTCAAATTTCTGCATGTTCATCACTTTTCCTGCTTTATATGCTATATTACTGATTTTAAAGTAATAATTGCTTTCATTTAAAATAATGAAATTTAATTTCTTGCTCAGTTCAAGGCAGAATATTCTAAGTGTGTAAAGCTACCTACCAAAACATTAACTTTAGTATATCTACCTACCATATCTATCTATTATCATCTATCTATTTCTCATCTATCTATCTGTCTATCTCTCTCTCTAGTTCTAGTGATTGTATATAATATTGTTTCTGTGTTTCTTTATATGTGTTTGCGTGATTATAGTTGTTTTTTAATAGGTGCATTTTTCCTAGCTTATTGTAATACTATACTAATAATCAAATGTAATAATGAGAAAAAAAAGCCAAAAAAATCCTTAAGAGGTTGAATTAAAAAAAAAAAACACATACAGATGAGACTGTAGTGCTAGGCAGAAGCACTAGACTGAAATGAATCAAAACATGAATATAGCATCATGGAAAAACCTATTAAAGGACTACTGTTCCTATCTGCATGTTGGAATCAGGCTTGTATTCAGAATCTTAGAGCACCAGATGTTACCCCAAAGAAAATGAAAATAAATAATAGAGATTGCAAAGGTGTTTTGAGTGGGTATGTTACCAGATGGCTCTGGTTTCTGGGCTTCTAGGTTCTTGGCTTATATCACATAAAAGAATTTAAGGACACACCATAGGGTAGGCAAGGGAGTAAAGCATTTATTAAGAAAAAGAAAATGAGAAAACTACATGACTCATGCTGACGCTTGGACCATGGAAGAATTGCAGGGTAAGTTACATAGCGGGGCCCCACTCAGGCCTTTTTAAAGTCTTTCCTCTTCCCCCTCCATAATGTTGGGGGTGGGGCCCCAGCTGTTTGCTGTTCTGATTGGTTGCCCCAGCTGTCAGTTCTCAGGGAGCCAATGGTGAGAACTTTTGAAGATATCTACGGCTTTCCCTCTCATTCCAAATGATACTCTCATTTCCAGGACCTTGCAGTCTCCTCCCTGCAGTGCACCTTTCAGGAGATTTACAGGCCTGGTCTCATGGCCATGTGGTCTGTGGGCCATGTTGTCTACAGGGCCAGACAACTTCCCCCTCCTTTGGAGAAGATGCTGAGAGTCAGAGCATAAAGGGTTAAGCATTCAACAAGCATGCTTGCTGGCAGAGACAAGTAAGTAAATGTCTCCAAGGAAACTGCATACTGCAGATATCAGTGGGAGGAGGCAGAGTGAAATGAACTCACCACACAGATGTTATTGTCTGAATTCCCAAGAAAAATTGTCTGGGAACTCACAAACAGGTAGTGCTCTCATGCACCAAGCTGAGATATTAGATAGACTAAGGCATTTAGGGCTAGAAACAATGTTTATACTTATGCCCCTTGGTAGACTGTCAGAGAAGGCAGTGTTCTTGTTGTAGTAAGAGAAACATAGTGGGCGAGCAAGGTTGGGGGGGCCAGAATTGATGCACTGTTGTAAGCTGAATAAAAGAGAGGGTCACAGTGATCTCGGGGCTGTGTTTTTTGCCTGAATGAGCTGCAGCCCTCTGCTTCATATGCATCAACTTGTCTGACTCTTCCTTTGTGCCACACCCTGACAACAACATATGGCGCCCAATGTGGGGCTCAACTAGTCTTTTCTCATTTTCTTTTTCTCTGGATCAGTGCTGTGGAACTAAGGACTGTTGTTGTTGGTCTGGATCAGTGCTGTGGAACTAAGGACTGTTGTTGCTGGTCCTTAAATCTCATGTGGTGAGTCAAATAATCTTGATAGTCAGGGTAATGGGAAATCAGCTGACTCAATTTGAGGAATATTCTGAGGTTTGAAAGACCCTGTTAAAGAATACAGGGGTATCTGTGATGACCCACGCGTTACTAGAACTCTTTTATCTTGTACAAAATCATTGTTATTGATTTTAGCCGCAAGGGCAGAAGGTGTTAAATTTGAAACATTGAAAACTAGTAATGAAATCATTGCGGTAAGCTTATCAAAAAGGGGAAACAGTTCCTCTTCAAGTATGGTCTTTGTGTAGTCTTATTTCTGTTGCTCTTGAACAATTACAGTCAAATGAAAATGAAAATATTAAAATGGATACTGCTATTGTTAAAACTGTAGCAGAACAAGCTAATGGTGATTTTAATGAAAATATATATGAAAAAAGTTATGAACGGGCAAAGACAGATAAACTCATGTTTAATAAAAAGAAAAGAAAGAAAAAGGGAGTTTATGGATCTTTTCCAGTGGTCTTTAAACCATCTGCTCCAAAAGATGACTTATTGTCTTTTGAACCAGTGCCTATTACCGCTGAACAAATATTAGGAATAGGTCAATGGGCTGGGGTTCCTCGCCAAGTTCAATATGATGATATTGTCATTGTACAGGTTCAGTTGTGCGGCCTAGCTGCCTGGCGACAAATCTCCACCCCTGGACAGGCTGTACAAACATTTTTAAAAATTGTTCAAGGAAATACTGAACCTTATGCTGAATTTGTATCGAGGCTGGCAAATGTGGTCAACAAGACAGTAAATCAATCTGATCTTAAAGAAATGCTTATTCAGATGTTGGGTTTTGCTAATGTTAACAGTGAGTGTAAAAAGGCTTTACATCCAATAAAGGCAAATGGAGGTACTGTACAGGATTATATAAAGGCATGCCAAGACCTTGGGTCTAATACATATAACATGACCTTTTTTGCAGCTGCTTAATGGAACGTAGTCATATAATTAATAATTTAATTTGCTTTAAATGTGGAAAACCAGGACTTATGAAAAAAGACTGCTGAGTCAGAACTGGTGTGAACGCTCCATCTAGCGGCAATAATAAATCAATACCAACTCATATATGCCCAAAATGCCAGAAAGGGTTACACTGGGCGAATGAATGCCATTCGGAATATCATAAAAATGGCAGTCTCATTAATAAATTGGGAAACTTCCTAATAGGTTTTTCTCAGGGCCCTCAGGCAAACAATATGAGCACTTCCCAACCTAGCTCATCTACCTAGTCAGCAACGGAGCAGCTCACTACAGACTGTAACAGAACTTAAAGCAGTTACCAAAAGCAGTACAACTGTTGATCCTCCCTCAGCTGAAACTAAGTTTATTACTCCTTCAATAAATATACCAAAAATAAGAACAGGAATTAAAGGGCCTATCCCAAAAATCTGAACTTTAAGCCTTAGTGTACTCCTAAAAAGTAATAATCCAAAATTTATATGTTAAATATCTGTGTAAACTGCTAAATTATACCTTGACTGTATTTCTGCTGTTTAAGTTGTCTTAGCTGGTTGCTGATTATGAACAAAAGTGTTTCAGAGAACAAGCTTATATATTACAGGTAACACAGATTCCAGAAAAAATTCTAAAAACAGTAAAATCAAAGATGTGAAATGATGGAGAGCTTGAACACAGCCATACCAAAAAAGTGAAAATTATGGGTAAAATTAGTGAGCTTTATGTTTCTGTTGGTGTGTCATAACTCTTTTTGCGTTTGTCTGTTCAATGTCAGAGTATATTTTCATACCTCCGGATGGTAATATTAAATTGATAAATGAAAATTCTTACAAGATCTCTACTAAAATTTGGTAAATTTGTTTAAGAGAATGTGTTCTGTGAAGGTAAAATTTGTCTTGAGATAAAATAACTATAATCTATGTAGTTAAGAATAGTTATGCAGAATTTAAGGAAGCACTGTTTAAATGAAAATATTGTATGGCTAAATCCAAAAAATCATTATTAAACAGAAAACCAACTTAATAATAATAATAAAAGTAATTTCATAACAGGAAAACCTGTCAGCAGCCAGCCTCCCCTGCCGACTTGCCTCTAAAGGACTCTTTCTATTGTTATATGCTGCTAAGTATTTAAAATGCAGAAAAGTTATACTTGCATGCAACCAATTTAAATTATCATTCTAACAAGTTTGTTTAATGTTGATGGTAATTATATGTTGTCAGAAGTTTGCTTTGAAATAGTTTCCAAAATCATTGTGGTAACTTAAATATGGAAAGCATATAGAATGTGCTTTTATTATTAAAGAAAAGAAAGTACTTTTATCCTAAGATAAAATAACTAGTTATTAAAACAAAGTAAAATGTAGGACAAAACCTGAATAAATATAAAAGTGCAAAAGACTTGTGAAAAAGGAATTTTTGTGGTTAAAGCTAAGTAAAATTTAAGCAGTCTATCTATAAAAATTTAAAAGCTTTAAAGTCAAACAATATAATAATATAAAGTTAAAGTTTTATTCTTTCTCAAAGTTTCTCAAGTCAGTAGTCTATTTTAGTAAAAGTTTACAAAGTTTTTCTCCTAAGTAATCAGTATGCAATAAAGAAAGTCTGTTTTATCAAAATAGCTTCTTGTGCTTTAACCTTATCATTTCCATGGAGAAACAGGTCTTATCACTTTTAAAAAGAACACAAGGTTCAAACCTGCTTTCTCAGAGTCAAATTCTAAAGAGTAGCTTTTATTTCAAACTGTCACAAGTAACTTGGTTTTTAAAGTTCATGTGTAATAAGTTGAAAGAAGTATTTAAAACTGTTGTATAATTAAAAGAAATTTTCTAATTTTATAAAAATTAAAGATATATGAATAAAAAGTTCATATGAATACTTTAAGAGTGTATAAAATTCCTGAAAATATAATATTGTTTCAATATAATATTAAATAAAATATAATGTTATTAATCATAATTTTTAGTTATAAGTCCAAAAGAAAGCAGCCATTAAAGGTTGCCGGGGTAGTGCATAACAGTAAATTATAGTAAAATAAAATAACAACCCTGCAGAATGCAGTGGTCCCAAATATTGCTGGTTTGTTACAAGGGGTTAATATCCAGTTATGTCACTATCACTTTGTTTTAAAACTTGCTAAGGCTTTCTTTGTTTTTTTCTTGAATGGGTCAAGCCAGCCCACATTCCCCTTTCTGTAAAGCAGCCAACAATAAATCAAGTTTATATTCAACATTGTAAGCAACAGCCCTACTTCTAATTCTAATATTAACAACAGAATCAATGCCAGTATTAAAATTACAAGTTAATGTATTACCCCGCAGCCCAAGTAGGAAATACTAATTTGTTTCTACCTATGCCTCAAACTATACACAGTAAAGAAATTAAGGTCATTGCTACTAAGAATCTTAAACACTTGAGAAATAAAAGTTTATTCATTGGATGTCTGTTGTTGTATAATCTACTATAGTTATGAATTATGTATAATATATTTAAATACTAATCAAAACTTCAATACAATACATTACATAAGTGATTTAACAATCTATATATTACACATAGAAGTATTTTATTAAGTATATTTATAAACCTCTTGTTTTGAATTTAAACTATACTAAAACTAAATATCTTAAGAAAAAGTTTGGTAAGTATTGTTCAAGCCTAAAAGTAAAGCATCATATAGAAAACTTTGTTAATCAACAAACCAATGCCTTACTAGTTAATACTTTTCATATTTCAGGAACCATGTTAAAAATTAAAATAGTAAGCAGGTTAAGGATGTTTTATAACAAACTAAAAAGATAAAGTGCATTTCAACTGGTGTTGTATTCCTCCCTGGGGGAGCTGGCCACTCTCCCAGGGACTGATGCATAAACCTTAATATGTACAGCCAAAAGAGTGTTGTTTTCCTTCCTGAGGAGGCTGGCCCCTTCCTCAGGAATTAGCAAAACACTCACAGGTTGGTATCTATGCTATCAAATTTATTAATCCTAAACACAGTCAACCAAAACTCTAGTGTCAGTTGCTACTTCAACAATCCAACACTTCCCACCTAAAAGCAAAATATTGGTAAGTATATATATATATATAAAACTGCTCTATATATCTGTCATTCTGTAACATTGTTCAATATAGACTTAGTCTTTTAATTAGTTATATTATTTATGTTTCTGACCCTAATTGTCAGTATAAGCTTATTAACCTAAATATATATATTAACATTTATTTTATATCTATCCAAAACTCTAACCAACAATAAGCCAAATATATCAGTGTATTAGACAACTAGTTTTGTGGAAGAATAAAGATAATAAGCAATGGGAGAAGGTAAAATTTAAGTAGGATATAGGGTCGGGGTTTTGCTCTTATCATTATAGATAAAGGAGACCAGCTTTGGGTCCCATCCGGAAGACTGAAACCTAAAACATGAACAAGCCGAAGAAGCTAACACACAAAAAAACAGAAAAAATGGAAACTTCTAAAAGGCAGAATGTCACACTAAATAGAGTTATTCTTTGCTATGCTTACCTTGTCAACCACAACAGTAAGTAGTGCACCTTCACATAATTATACATATTAGGCTTATATTACTAATTAATCTCTTATAGAATTGTTGACTTGGGAGAACAAATCCTACCCTGTTTATATTAATCAGTCTTTTCATTTCCTGGGCCCACTGATTCTCACCTTCCTCTAAAAGCCTAAGGAGGTAGGAAAATTGATTAATAATTACTCTACAGGAGTGGAAGTCATGCCCATATGTTTTGGAGAAGAATATTTTTGTTTGAAAATGCATTATCAATTATGGTTAAGTATTGGAAAAAATGGCACCCGAAATCACCATTCCAAATATGCACTTGCAGCAGAAGGATTTAAAGGCAGTATTTCTCAAAATAAAATTCCTATTCCTGTAGGGATTCCCATGTGCCAAATTACTTATGTGTATGCTAACAGACCTGTATCTCCATGGACTGTGTGTCATGGCTCAGAATCATGAAATAATTGGAGTCCTGTAGGCTCTGCTCTTGAAAAACTCTGGCCATTCGATTTGAAATGGCATAAGGAGAACCAAAACTTACGTACACATGCAAATAATTCTATTATCTGCCATGGGGGAGGTGTTACACCACCTAATTCTTTCAGGGTGGGTCATCCCACTCAGCCACATCTATGGAACTTAGCCTCAGCCTTCCGCACTGTAGTTCTTGGCAGGGCCGCATTTTTAATATAAGTACTAATTATACTTTTACCCTTACTCATAATAATACTGAATGGGTTAGGGCTTGTGTACGTATTCCTTATGTTCTGTTATTGGGTAATATTGTTTGGAACAATAGTAATGGGGCCATAGAATGTTTAAACAAATGCTGTTTATATACTTGTATTAACAATTCTATTAGTTTCCCAAATACTTCTAGTCTTTACATCTTTTTTTTTCTAATGACATTTTTTTTGTAAAATGATATATAAATACATATGCATATATGTGCGTTTGTTTACATAAATGTTATTTGTTATATATATATATATATACATTTTATAAAGGTGACTAGATTACCCAAATATTACTCAGAAACTACAGGGATTCCCATGCTCCCCACTACCCACACCTGCAACAACACCCCACACAACCATTCTCCATCTGTGTGGTACAACACCCGCAATGAATATACACATCCTGGGGCCTTGCAACCGAGCATAGACCACAGTTCACATCACAGACCACACTCTTTCCCACCCAGTTCTGCATGGTATGGCCTACATTCGTCGCTGCTTTGCCACTCAGGAAAACCCCCAAAGTCCCAGTATTTCAACTGCCCCTCCTCTCCATGGCCCAAAAATGTCCAGTGGCCACCGGCTCCACCTCACTGTTATAATTTCTTCCATTGCTTGAATCACAATATGTCTACAACAGAACACCACCAAGTCCACTCTAGTCCACAGCTCCTTCCCCAATCCTGAGGGGACTTGGAAGGTGATGTCCACTCCACCTCCAAGTGAGAGAGGGCTTATATTCCATGGATAGAGTGGATGGGATTATCTTGCCTTCAGCTGCAGGCCCTCTCCATTCCCTGGGATGGCCTATGCCCATCGTCGTCTCCTCGCCAGGTTACTTGGATGAGTCCATTGAGCTGTAGGGTAGGAGTTGCAGCTCCACTGAGATTCCAGGCACAGCTGGCACTTAGGTGGGCCAGAGGATACAGTCTCTGGAAGTACACCTAAACACTCCTGCATCACATATAGGTTTGAGTAGAAGGGACTGATGGACCATGTGCAGGTATGACTTGTTTGAGTCCAACTCTGTCACTCTCAGGAATACAGATGCCAATGAAGAGCCCACTAATTAGGCATCAATCTCTGGGGCTATCCCCACTTGTATAGGACCTGGGTGTCACCAGAGCCCTTAGGGGTCCCTCCATGAGGGGTGATATCCACTTTGGTGTTCTATGAGGTCCTACTGAGGTATGCATAAGTATTATCTCTGGGATGACCTCCCGACTCTCTTTGAAGTCTCTTAGCCATGTGAACTCATTTCTCTTTACCTTTTCCCCCTTTTATTCAAGGTCTTTTTCCAAACGTGTTGCCAGTTGGCACTTGAAATTATTCCCTCGTTGTGAGTGAGGTTCATCCCCGGGAGTCATGTCCCACGATGGGGGGAAGGTAATGCATTCAAATGCTGAGTTTGGCTTAGAGAGAGGCCACATTTGAGCAAAAAGGAGGCTCTCAGGTGGTAACCCTTAGGCTCCCCATAACAGTAGGCTAAGTTTCAATTAGAAGAGCAAATACTCATAAGGCTAGTCCTCAATAACAAGAACCCATCAGTGGGCCATCCTCTTTTGACAGACACTGCCTCTGCACTCTGGGAATGTTTGCTTCTCCCTTGGAGAATGTAGCAGAGCTCTCCAGGGTGGGAATTCAGATTCCCTCATTGAGTAATTGTCTACCCACCATGACCATGCCCCATCCCTTGATCATTTGAACAACTTTATATATTTTTCATGTACATTCAGATGGACTTATTCCCATGATTCCCCCATCCCAGACACCCCCCAATGATCCTCTGCAGCCCCCCTTGTAACCTTTCTGTGATCCAAACCTTCCTTGAATATGAAGCCAATATAATAACAAAATACAATTAATTGGAAAAAGAAATAATGATAATTTTAAATGCAAGAGATAAGTACAAGGAGACTCAGAAGGAAAAAAAGGAAACTAAACTAATAATAAAATATAATTAGCAAATTGGGACCTTTGAAAAAATGGAAAACAAAAAACAAAAAACAAATCAAATCCTTTTTTTTTTTAAAGAAATTATTCTTTTTTCCTTTTATCATTGTAATATTGGATGTCCAGTGTATCATGAAACCTTCCCCATCTCATTCCCCAGTGTCTCCCAAATTTCAATTTAATTTTCAAAGAAGTTTTAGGTCACAGCAAAGTCACACACGGAATACTAGAGACTCACACACACCCAACATCCCTCCCGCTTCCCAACCCCCTATTAAAACCTTTTTTTTTTTGTTTTTTTGGATGATATCATTGTTATGACTGTTATACAGATAGTAAAATATAGCAACTAAAATTTTTCAGTGGTTTACAGTATAGTTTACAATTTAGACTGTACAGTTTAATAACTT
>JAQZBX010060281.1:0-17337 GCA_029593785.1 Cabassous unicinctus | reverse complement strand
TTTTTTTTTTTTTTTAAAGTGACTGTCTTCTTTTTTTGGAGAAATAAGGGACCCAAAAGAAGGCCTCTTCTAGACCACCCCCTTTACCAAGGGGACCCTAAATAGGCTCGTGGAAACTAGTCAAGCACTTCCCACATCCTGGGCTCCCCAGGGGAGCTGAAGCTCTGATGCTTTTCTGTGCAGAACAATAAAATTGGCTGACTGCCCCCCTCCGGTGCGAAGCCTCAGCATCACCAGGCTGTTAGGCAAATCAGTCTTTCTCAGCAGATTCGCCTCTCCCCTCAGCCTGGTTCCGCTTCAAGCCAGCTATTTTGTTCCTCAAAGCTGCAAGGGGTTCCAGGCAGCCAAATCCACAGAAAGGAAAACTCTCTCGACCCTCTGCCAGAACCCTCCCACTCTCAGAGAATTCTCCCTCTCACCGGGTTGCCGGCGGGAGTCGCGGCTCATCCCAGCCATTTTCCCTGGCGGTGGGGCTCAGCTGTCTGTGTCAACTACCACAGCCAGGGGAAAACTCATGAATCTTTCCTGAGAAATCCACCTCGCCATCCAGCTCCCTCCAGATTGATATCCCCAAGGTTCTCGCTCCGTGTGCCCCCAGCCCAGACCACTCAGGCAGGATCCTGTCCCCAATAAGCTGTCCTCCGAGAGTGAGTTACTGAGTGCCCTCCTAAACTGACGCCATCTTGCCCCTCCTTCCTCATGATGTTTTTTAAAAACATTTTGGTGAATTCAACTCTTAACCAAATTTTAAAAGGATTTTTGCATCTATGTTTATGAGTGTTATTTGTCTATACTTCTTTTTGTATTGCCCTTGTCTAGTTTAGTATCAAGGTAACACTAATCCTAGAAAATAGGTTTGATAGACTCCTCTCTTTTTCTCTTTTCTAAACAAGTTATAAAATGCAGCAATAACATTTCTTTGAAATGTAAAATGTACCTATAAAATCAAATGTTTTTGAAGGGTAAAATGGGGTGGAGAACTATTGATCACTGATCAAAAGCTTTTGATCATTTCTTTAAAGCTATTTGATTTTCAGATTTTTTGATTGTTTTTGATAATTTATATCTTTCCAAAAATGCATCCATTTTGTGTACATTTTCAAGTTTATTTACAAAAAATTATTTAAAGTATTGTCTTATGATTTTCAAAAATCCCTAGTTTATCTGTAGTTATGTCACATTTTTTTGTTTCAAATATTGTTTGTTCATGGCTTTTAGCTTTTCTGTTTGATCCAGCTTGCTAAAGGCTTATTTCTTTAATTATTTTTTAAAAAGCCAGATTTTAGTTTCTTTTATTTCATTATTTATTTTATATTTATTTTTTCTTTTCCTCTACTTTCCTTAGACTTATTCAGTGATTCATTTACAAACTTTATGTGTTAAATGTTTACCTCATTGATTTAAAATCATTATTTATTTTGAGTTCATGTGTTTGAAGCTATAATTTTATATCTTTAACTCCATCCCACAAGTTTTGCTTTGCTTTATATGCATTATATTCAATTATAAACAAGCCATGATTTTAACTGTTATTTTTCTTTAGCATTGAGTTAATTATGAACGTATCCTAAGGTTTCAAGCATATCATTTTTATTTTTAAATCTATTGTTTTCTAATTTAATTGCACTGGGATCAGAGAACCTTTCGATTCTTTGAAATTCATTGAATCTTTGAAATTCAACTTTTTTTAAAACCTAGATTATGGTCAAGTTTTATTTTTATGTGCTTTCTTCATATTTTAAAAGAATATATTTATTTTTCTTGTGTGTTTAGGGCTTACTCTATATATTTTTAAATTATTCTTTGTTATGTGGTTAAGATATTCAATGTGCTTATTAATTTTGTTATCTACTTGTTCTGTCAGTCTCTAATAAGAGATATGTTAAAATCCCCCACTGTGACTGTGGACTTATCAGATGTATCTTGTAATTATGTCAATCTTTGTTTTATATTCTTTTATGGGTATTTTTAAGTGCATACTGGCTTGATCATTTTATGTTCTTGTATGTTCATAGTAGATCATATATTTTATTGTCACTTTTAAATATTGCTATATCAACTTTCTTTTGAATAGTATTTGTGTTTTATCTTTTTCCATTCCTTTATTTTGAATTTTTCTGTATTATTTCCTTAGATGTATCTCTTATAACAGCATATGGGTGGGTTTGTGTTTTGTTTACATAGAAAATCTCTGTGAGTCTATTATATATATACATATCTTGTTATTCCTGTTATATTTAGACATATTTCTACCATTTTATCTTATAATAGTTCTTTCCTCTTTCCTGTCTCTCCTTAGATTAATGAAATTTTCTATATCTTCTTCCAATTTTTCTGATATTTGGAAGCTATAATTTGAAAATCTATTCCTTTATTCATTATTTAAAAATTTTAAACAATTCATTGGACTCACCCAGGACAACAAACAAGATGATGATGATGGGCAACCCCCATTCCCCAAAACAAAAAGTATCTACAACTGCAAGCAAAACAGTTCCTTCCATCTGCCCCATAATATCTAAGCCTCCTCTCAATCTGAAGCAAAGTAAGCATCACCATCCTCAAATCCTCAAGACTGAGGAATAAACAAAGATAAGGGAGGGATGTAACCATGGACCAAAGTAGATTTGTAGTAACGGAAGAACTTTGATATAAAGATAGTGGTTACCAGAGGTCCTGGGAGTGGGGCTGGGGGAGGGGGAGAGGTAAGAATAGGTGGAACATAGGGCATTTTTAGGGCATTGGAATTGTTCTGCATGATATTGCAATGATGGATACAGAACATTATACATTTTGTCAAAATTTATAAAATTGTATGGTGCAAAGTGTAAAACGCAATGTAAGCTGTAGACCTTGGTTAGTACTATGCTTCAAAATTTGTTCATCAATTTTAACAAATGTACCACACTTATGTAAGATGTTATTAATAGGGGAAAATATGAAAGAGGGAGGGATTGGGGAATATGGTAATCCCCTATACTTTCAATGTAACTTTTCTGTAATCTAAAACTTTTAAAATAAAGTTTATTATAAGAAAATGTTTTTAACATACATATTAACTTGTATACTTTTCTATAAAATCTAAATTATTTAGCATTTATATCATTCACCAAAACAGGACAAGAACCTTATCATACCTCATCCATTGAACCCAATTAATAGTTCCCACATTATATTAGTGTTAATTAGAATTCCCTCTAAATGATTTTTAAAAAGGTAATTGGTAATAAAGCATTGTTCTTTTCCTTAAGGGAATTTCTATGTGCACAGCAAGTTTTAAATTTTGTTCCTTTTAAAGGTAATTTGTTCTTTGTTTTAGCTTTTAGAATTAACTCTTCATTCTTGATGATTGTAACTTTGCCAAGATTTTATCTTTTTGATTTATAGAGTATTATTTTCCTTTAATTATGCTAAGTTCTTTGCTAATTACCTCTTTCTTACTTTTAAAAAGTCCCATTAGATTTACATTATGGATGCTCTCACCTCTGTGTCTTTTCAAAATTTAATTGCTTTTTTCATTTCATTTTGGGAGTTTGGATTTCTTAATTTTTATTCTTTTTTCCCCCTTGGATATGATTCTTTAATTGATTTGAATACTCTAATATATTTATTACAAATTTTTCCAATTTGTTCTTTAAAATTAATTTTATCTGGAATAAATTAGCATTCTGATTTAGAATTTGTTGGCTGGCTTTCTGAGCATTATATTTAACCACTGTATTTTGGTTTACAGCATCATTTTGAATGCCAGGTTCTTCCCCCTTTCTCTCCTGTGCTCACTCCTTCCTGATAATTTTTTTGTTGTTGTTATCTCCACTTAGATCCCAGATACACATTGAAAAGCAGGTATTCTTAGAACATTTTCATGCCTCTGCACAGCTATAATTTTGGAGATCTTGCAGATCCAATCATTAAGCCAGCTGTTGGCTTATTAAATTCTACACTGGAGCCTGTGTTTGTGTCCTACTACCTTGTCATTTGTGGTGGCAAAATAATGACTCTCAAAGATGCCCAAGTCCTAATCCTTGGAACCTGTAAATATATTACCTTACATCATGAAAGGAACTTTGCAGATGTGATTAGGTTAAGTAAGCACCTTGGGTGGGGGAGATTAGCCTGGGTTACCCAGGTGGGTCCAATCTTATCACTTGAGTCCTTAAAAGTGGACAGACTTTCCTGACTGCAGTCAGCCAGGGAAATGTGACAATGGAAAAGGGGTCAGGGAGTCACTGCTTTGAAGATGGAAGAAAAGGGCCATGAGCCTCTAGAAGCTGGAAAAGTAAGGATACTGATGATTCTTCTCTAAAGTCTCCAGAAAGGAATGCAGCCCTGTAGACATCTTGATTTTACCAGTGAAACCCATTTTGGATATCCGACCTCCACAACTGTAAGATAATAAATTTGTGTTGTTTTAAACCACTGAGTTTGTGGCATTTGTTATGGTAGCAATAGAAAATAAATACACCAAGTGTAAGGTATGTCTTCAGTAGAAAGTTGGTGTCATTTTAATCAAGTATTTTTTAAAGTTTCATTTCATCTCTTCTGTTAACTTTTTTAGCTCTCTTTATTTATCAAAGGTTGCTTCAGGGATTACAATATGTATCTTTAACACAATCTACTTTGAATTAATATTATGTATCTATATCTCAAATGTAATATAAGAGCCTTATAATGGTGTACTAATATTCATCCCCCTTCTCTCCTTTATTTTACTCTTGTCATATATTATACTTCCACATATGTTATAAACCCCATAATATATTATCATTTTTACTTTAAGCAGTCAATTTGTTTTGGAAATAATGGGGAAAAAAAATAGACTTTTGTATCTGCCCACATATTTACCCTTGTGGTGGCTTGGAGCTATGTACCCAGTAAAACATATTTTTAACCTTAATCCATTCTTATGGATGTGAACCCAATTTACACAGGACTTTTAGATGAGGTTACTTCAATAAAGATGTGGCCCAACTGAATCAGGATGGGTCTTAAACCTATTATTGGAGGCCTAAGAGAGAAAGCCACAGTGGGAAGGCCACAGGAAGCCACCAGAAGCTGGAAGTCAACAGGACCCAGAAAAGAAAGGAGAAGATGCTGCCATGTGCATTGCTATGTGACGGAAAAGCCAAGGACCAAGGACCAACAGCAACCAGCCCGCAGAATACTGCAGTCTTTGGAGAGAAATCATTGCCTTGCTGATGCTACTGTTTTAGACTTCTCCTCACCTCAAAACTATGAGCCAATAAATGCCCATTGTTTAAGCCAACCCATTGTATTGTATTCATTTTATCAGCCCAATACTTAAACAACCATTTCCAGTGTTTTTCATTTTTTTCCTGTAAATCTAAGTTTCTATATAGTATTTTTTTCCTTTTATATTGAAGAATGTCATTAAGTACTTTTTATAGAACACATCTTCTGGCAACAAATTCTCTCAACTTTCATTTCTCTCAAAATGTCTTTATTTCACTTTCATTTTTAACAGATTTTTTATGGATCTGGAATTTTAGGTAACCCCTTTTTCAGCACTTTAAAGATTTCATTTCATTTTCTTCTTGCTATTACGGTTTCTTAAGAACATTCAGCCATTATTCTTATAACTTTTCTTCTATGCTTTGTGACTTCCTTCTCTAGATCTTTAGACTTTATCTTTGATTTCTAGCAATTTGACTGTGATGTTTGTAGATATAGCTTTTTCCTTTGGTATTTGTTGTGCTTGGGATTTGTTGAACTTCTCGCATTTGTGAGTTGATATTTTTCCATCAACTTTGCAAAATAGTTAGTCATGATTTCTTCAAATATTTGTTCTGCCCCATTCTCTCTCCTTTTCTTATAGGACTCCAATTATAAATATGTTACACTACTTAAATTTATTTCACAGGTTGAATATGCTTTATTTTTTCAATCATTTTCATTTTCTACTTCTGTTTAGATAATTTCTACTGACCTGTCATCAAATTCACTAATCTTTTTTCTGTGCCAAATTTTCTTGTAAGTTCATTCAACTAATTTTTAATTAAAAATACATTATTTTTCACTTGTGTAATTTTATGGGTTTCTTTTTTACAGTTTCTCTTCTCTTGTAAAATATCCTATCTCCTCACTCATTGTATTATATTTTAATATATTTACAATTGTCATTGTAGAGTCCTATCTGCTCTTCAATTAACTGGACATCTGTAGTCTCTATCCATTTGATTATGGGAAATAATTTTCTTTATTGTGCACCTTATAATTTCTTCCTGTATTTCTGACATTGTATATAAAAGAATAGTGGAGTCTGTGTTATCTCCCAGAGATGGTGAGGGGCTGATGGGTCAGATTCCTTCTATAGTTGAGTTGTTCTGAATTGGGCCATAGTTTTAATTAGATTAAGTTCATTTGTGATTAGCTTAACCACCAACATTTCATGCAGCTGCCTCAGGACCTGGGAAGCAGGTACTTAACCACTGAACTACATCTGCTTCCCAATGAGAGTTGGTTTTTTTCACGTTTGTTTGTTTTTAACAAATCAATTTTATTGATACATATTATTAATAAAACATACAAATCATTCAAAGTGTACAATCAATGGTATTTGGTATAATCACATAATTGTGCATTCACTTCAATTATTATTACAGCAGTTTCATTAATTCAATAATAATAATAAACAAAAAACAAACAAACAAACAAGAAAATTCCTCACCTGTCAATCTCTCTCTGTTTCCCCTCGTGTACATAGCTGGTATTTCTGGCTATTCTTGCACAATTATTTATTTCTTTATTAAGCAGTTTTATTGAGATATAGTCACATACCATATGATCTATCCAAAGTGTATAATCAATGGCTTTTAGTATAATCACAATGTTGTACAGTCATCATCTCAAAAATTTTAGAAAAATTTCATTACTCCAAAAAGAAAGACTCCACACCCCTTAACATTCCTTCCCTATCCCTACATAATATTTGTTTGTTTTTAAGAGGTACCCAGGACCTTGTACATGGGAAGCAGGCACTCGACCACTTGAGCCACATCAAGTCCCGGAAGCTGCCTTTTCGATACTGTCTATGTTTGAACTGGGAAGGGGTTGAGTTGCATTTGATATTTTTGCTTCCTATTTGGATTCACTCAGACCAGGTCCCAGGAATCCAATCACTGAGAGGTTGGGCATGACTAAGGTTCTGGATCCTTATTTACTGTTGCTATCATTGAATGAAAGAAGGTGAGTTAATGGGCTAAGTAATTTGTGTGTGTTTTTGTGTGTAATACTTCCAACTTCCATTGTCTTCTGTCAGCTTGGGTGATTTCTCCTTTTCCCCATGAAATCTCTATGTCTGGAAGACCTACTACTCTGCCTTCCAGTACATAGACCAAGCTCTCATACCCAGGTATGAAAGCTGCTGTAGTCTCTGCTCTCTAAAAAGTCAAAGGTTTTGGTTTAAATTCCTCTCATCAGATCACAGATAGGTCATGAATACTTTGATGCTTTAATGTTTTAATTGGGACTTAAGTTTTTTCCATGTGGAATCTCTTTCTCTCTTTTAGAAATTATAATAACCTTCAACAAAACATAGAGTGGAATTTAACATCTTTACATAGAGTTGAAGTATTCCTCTGCTAATCTCTCAGTTGTGTTCAGACATCATGCCCTCTATTTCATCATCGCTTAGAAAAATGGGGAGATTGCCTTAAACAGCTTAAAAGGTTTGGTTGGCAAGAAAAATTTTACAATAGCTATTTTTCATAAAGTGTTTCAAAGACTCCCATTGTGAACATTTCAGGTGGGGGTGTAGGAAAGTGACAGTGAAATTTATTTTATCTCTTCTTTTAATCATCCCAAATTCCCAAATATACATAGATTAAAATATGGATGGGAAATTTCCTCTTTTTGTAAAACTGTGACTAAGCTAACAAAGATGAAAATAATTGGCTAATTTGCACCACTCTCTACATCACATACCAAGTGCTAGTGTAGGAATGAGACTATTTCTGGGTCCTCTCTAACTATTTCACTGTTTCTATTTGTCTGTCTTTACACAAGGTGTACCCAAGTGTGGATTTAGTTTTAAAAAAATATTTCTCAGTGGTCAGTATGTATATTACACATGAAGATTTATATTTTTCCTCAATTCAGGAAAATAATTGGCATTGCATTCCGCTGTCACTTCTTATCCATGCTCACTATTCTTCACATCTGGAATCCTTACTAGACTAATATTGGACTGTCTCAGTCTACCCTCCAGGACTCTTAAATACTTTTCATATTTAAAAATATCTCTTTATAACTTTGTGCTGACTGCAATTCTCCTGTACTCTCTTCCAATTTATTAATACATTCTTTGGCTTGGATTTATATAAACTAATTTTTAAAAGATTAATGATTAAAATTTTAATTCCTAGAGTTTCTAGGTGCTGCTTCTCCTTCCATTCATATCCTCTCCTCTTTTTCTTCCTCTCTCGCCTTCTTTTTCAGAAATCTCTACTGTCTTTGATATATAGCTACTTGTTTTGTTATTTAGTTTCTTTCCTATTTTGGCTTTTGTTTGGGGGTTGTTATTTCTTTGTGGAAATTGTTTTTGAGGAGTTTTAGATATTTATTTTCTTTTCCTAGAAGGTTCTTATATTATTTGCATTTGCTTGTAATTGACTCTACGTATTTGTTGAGTGGTTTTAGTTTATTTTTGACTTTTTCATTTTATTTTCATAGAATTTTAGTTTGTGAGCTCATCTTCAGGAGAAGTTTCTTTTGCCGCCCCCCTGCCCCCCTCCTCCCCCATATTCCCAACTCTTGGTGTCTGCTCTCAGCCGAGTCCCTGTTCAGAATAAGTATTATATAGGAGGATCAGGACTTTTGTTTGAGGAGATATTGCAGATCCATTTCCTCAAAAGAAAGAAATCTGGTCTAAGTCTAGATTGCTCCATACTGGACACTCTAGGCAATGGGTCTCTAAGGGCATCCACAATAGTTATAGTGTTTATAGACCATAGACTTTGGGGAAGACATGGGGAAGACCCCATGGCGGGACAGTCAGGTTTGACCCAGTTATTCTGTCTGTCCTCTTTCCCCACAATGGCTGGGGGTGTTTCTCCCTGCTACCCCAGTAAAGGTAAACATTCTCAGCCTGCTTTGGATCCCAGAGCCACTGCTAACTTACACCCATATATTTTTGTTCTGGGTTTTTAAATTTATTTTTTTCTTCATCCCTCTGGAACCATTTGCTTGTGAGTATGACTATGTTGGTGCATATTTTCTTGCACTAGATCTTTGCTATTTTGGGGTGGAAATGGGAGGCAGAAGGGTGGTTTTCCATGGAAGTCACAGCACCAGAAATCTTGACCAGAAATCCAGATTTTTATTGTAGGAAGATGATTCTGGGATGATTGTATCATGGGTTAGAGGACATTGAGACTTGAGACAGGTTCAGTTCTGAGCCATTTTAGGAAAGGTGATAAAGATTGGTTTATGACAGGGATAATGAAAGGGAGAGAAATAAATTACAGAGATTTAGAAAACAGTATCCAATTAAAGATGGAACCATGGTTCTCATTAGGGCCATGCTGCCTCCTAGGGAGCATTTTGGGAATTGATGGTAGTATTTTTGGTTGACGCAGTTGTGAGGGGAAAGCTTCTGATATTTAGCAGTGGGGACAAGCCACAGTTAATGTCCTGCAATATGCAGGGCAGTGTTGCACAATGAAGCACTCTATTATGTCCTGAGTGACTTCCAAATGTTCCAAACAGACACCAGTGTGGGTGAAATACTATTTAAAATCATATAAGTGAAGAACCTAACTAATATATATATAATAATACGAAGTATTTTTTGGCAAGATTTTAATATACACGGAATTTTCCATGAACACAACTACCATTTAAATTCAGTGAAACTTATACTTTGTTTATTTTTTGAACTCTGAATTTGTCACTATTTCAGAAAATCAATTCACTGAAAGCAACACTGCCCATGGGATGTAAATCACCATAATCACAAATATGGTTCATTTAGGCATCTGTGGCTTTCACACGTGCAATGGAGAAAATGAGAGTATTTGAGCAATAGAACTAAGTATCATCACCTGAATGGAATGGAATCACATGAAATGCAGGGGGCACAATGAATTTAATTAATGTTTCTTAAGAGTTTCATATTATGGTCATTATGTGGGCTTTTTATTTTTTGTGGCACAATGATAATAAATATATATTTTGAAAATTACATAATAAAATTATTTATTGTTTTGGGGTTGGTTTTTGCTTTCTGACCTTCCTCTGATAGGTACCAGGAGGCCAAACATACCAGCTCCCTTTAGCCTTTTGTATTTGGTTTCCTTTTCTAAACCATCTTCTATTTTCCATCATCTATCAAAGCTATGAACTCCAGCGTTTGTAAGTTCTGAAACTAACGTATGCTTCAACATGTGGGGAGATATCAAGAAGGTAAATAATATTTTTGTGCTACTTCATCCCATAATAATAAAGGGAATTATTTTAACACTACACTTATATATATGGCCCAGTTCATTTGTGAGAATACCTTATTTTTTCCTCTTTGACAAACATATTATCCCAACTTCATCCAGTATTGTTTTCCTCTTTCCCTTATCAATTCTGGTCTATTATTACTTATCTTAAAAAGATTTTATTCTAGTGCTACATGTGCCTCTGCTCTTTCTTCCTCCTCAATATTTCACATAATTGGCTTCTGATTTTTTTACTTTTCTTAAATCAAAATGTTTTTATTATTACTGGAAGCATCTGACTATTTCAGTATATCTTCTGGTATAGTCATACCCAATAATTTACATATAAAAATCCATATTATTTCATTAGAAATTTATTTTCTTTTTATTTTCCTTTCACATTTTAGTTAGGACATTATAATGATTATTTTCATATGATGTGTATAGGAAGATGAAATTGTCTATGATGATCTCTTTCAGGAGAATGAAGAGGGTATTAAAAAATAATTGTTATAAAAGGGGTTTGGCAGAGATATTGAGTGCTCATGAAATAGCCATGCTCTCCCTTGCTTCCCAACTCCCACATGTTAGGTGGGACGGTGAAACAAGTTCTAACATATGGACCGTGAGCAAAAATTGTGTTTCTTCTGGGATAAGGCAAAGGTGAGCCAGGGTATGGCCCTGTAACTCCATCTCTTTACCTGCTACAGCAATCAACAGACCCCGGGGTTGAGATGACGGAACACAAGAAGCCTAAATTTCTGAGACAGCTGCCTTTGGGAGTTGTGAAACTCACACTGGGCATTTCACGAGTAAAAAATACACCTTTCTCAGATCATACAATTAATTTGTTATGACAGCACAACTTATTGTTACCATAGCTATACAAGATTTGGTACTGGATGAGAGATGATGCCATAGCAAAAATAGTACAAACTCAGTGGCTTAATACAACAGAGACTTTTTTCTCATTTACCTCAGATCCATTTCAAGTTCAACAACTCTCCAGGGCAAATGTTTCCCCTACAGTGACTCAGCGATCTAGGCTGCTTCCACTAGTAGCCTCCAAAATCAGCTCAGCTAGGTTAGAGATGGAGCTAGAAACTCATGCATCATGCATCATCTCTTAAATGCTTCAGCCCAGAAGTGACACAAGGAATTTCTGTTCACAGCCAGAACTAGTCACATGGCTCCACTTAAGCAAGGAAGCTGGGAAATATGAAGACGACCATGAATATTCAGCCAGCCATAAATATTTCTACCACAGTGCACTCTTCTGGTCATAAAATATCCCATTCCAAGAGCAGGAACTAGGCTAAGAAAACTCTTTTGTCTTCAGATGTGGCTAGTGAGAATAATGGAAAAAGAAGAAACTGCTAGAGGCTGGAGCCAGGGCAGCTATAGAAAACAATGGACAAGGGAACTTCTTCCACAGAGCAGACTCATAATCTAATCAGAGAACATCCCCCAACTCTAGGCAGGGTTTCACAATATTTATCCAGAAGCATTTAGAATTGCTATGAGCAGAGACTGCTCTATGTCTCCCATTATTCCTCTTTCCTGGAAAGATTGTTCATTGTGGTTACCCAGTCTGCCCTGTCTGGTTTTCACCATTGATACTGGGTGAGAGTGGGAAAGGGCAGGTAACATACTCTTTCACTTTATAGTACTCTGGATTAAAAGTGTATAAAGCACAGCCATGCCTGGGTCTAATGTAAAGACTAGAAATCCTATCATAGGGGACCTTAGGAGCTGGGGAAGAGGTAGAAATCAGGGAGGGTAGAATATGACTTAAAGGGACAAAAACCCATGAAGGAATTACTGATTCATTAATTTATTCTTTCACTAAGTATTTAAGTATCTTCTGTGTGTCAGGCACTGATAGGGGCTGGAGATACAATGCTAAACAAAATAAACATGCCTCTTGCCCTTAATGAGTCAAGAGCCTAAAGAGGGAGACAGATAATTATATAAGCAATAATATAAGACATTAACATTAGTTAAGTTTTAGGATAGGAAAAGGACAGTGCTATGGGAGACAACTAGTCTAGGCATCTGAGATGAGAAGGATAAAGGGAGTTAGTGAGTGTTAAAGACCAGAAGGTAAGAGAATTGAACCTGTTTAAGGAATTAAAACAAGTACAGTGTGCCTGGAAATAGAGGGTAAGGTCCAATCCTTAATTACTGTACCAGCCCCAAAGTCATGCTCACCCTTACTCTCTTTGTTCTGGGCGTATTGGCTTTCTTCCCGGTCCTTAAGCTTTCTAGGCTCCCTTCTGCCCCAAGGGGTGGAAAAACAAGGAGGGCTGTACAGTAGTACAGGAGAAAGGATGGTGGTCTAGACCTATTCCCTGCAAAGTATTGTGCAAGAGTATTCATTGCTTTGGTAGGAAAACAAAATGAAAGCATTTTTATGTTTTAATCTAAAATTAAGGAAGAAATTAAACACTCCAATTTTAATATTTGGAATAACATGTATATAATTTGTAAATAAACATGTACTGTTATTTATGTACATTAAAATTACTAATAAAGATATATGATAATGTTTTCAGATCACATGTCTAGGCTAAGGTGCTAAGGGGGTGGGGTAGAGAAAATGGATGAGTTAAAGATATATTTAGGAAGGAGAATTAATGTGTTTTTAGAGTAATTAATAAATTCAGTTTTGGACCTAATAACTTAGAGTGAGAGTGAAATCTAAAGGGATATAGTGATCTAAATTAAGTTTGTCTATACCAGGTAGTTGAAGCCATTCAACTACCACAGGAGTGGATGACATCATCACCCAGCTAATGTCAGTGTATACACAATTGGAAGAGAAGAGAACTTGGATCCTGAGGAAAACTAATACCTAAGGGATGAGAAAGAAAAGAATATTGCACAAAAGAGACTGAGAAGAAGTGACAACAGAAGTAGGAAGAAATCCAGAAGAGTGTAGTACCATGGAACCCAAGGAAAGAGAATGTTCAGAGAAAGGAAGTGAATGTCACCATGAAATGCTACTGTGAGGTCAAATAAGTCAAAGACTTAAATGAGTCCAATAGATTTAGTGACAAGGAGGTCATTGGTGACTTTGAGAAGAGTAGTTTCAGGTGAGGGGTGAGGGTAGAAGCCAATTGCTATGGGTTTGTGAGTGAACAGGAAATGAAGAAATGAAGCAAATATAGATAATTCTTAGGTATCTGGCTGAGAATGGGAAGTTAGAGATAGAACTGTTGCTGGAAGGGGATGTAAGATTGGGTGCTTTTATTATGAAATATACCTACAGAAAAGTGCATAAAACATAAATATACAATTTAGACAACACACGTATAATGATGAATGAGTTCAAGACTTTAAACAAACTAGCACCCTAGAAGCCTTCCCATGTGCTCCTCTCTAATCATAATATCTTTTTTTTAATAATAACTTTTTTTTATTTTTTAAAAGGTACTTAGATTACATTAAATGTTACACAAAAATTAGAGGGATTCCCATATGCCCCACCTCCCACACCTCCCACAACCTCCCACATAAACATCTTTCATTAGTGTGGCACATCACCTGCAACAGATATATGCATCCTGGGGCTTTGCCACTAAGCATGGACTATAGTTCACATCGTAGACCACACTCTCTTCCACACAGTTCTGCATGTTATATGCTGATATAAAATGGCCTATATCTGTCATTGCAATGTCACTCAGGATAATTCCCAGGTCCCAAAAAAGCCCCTATATTACAACTGCTTTTCCCTCTCCCTGCCCCCAAAGTGTCCAGTAGCCACTGGCTCCACATTAATGTTGTAATTTCTTCCATTGCTTGAATTACAATATGTCTATAACAGAATACCAGTAAGTCCATTCTAGTCCATAGCTCTTCCTCCAATCCTGAGGAGTCTGGGATGGTGATGTCCACTCCACCTCCAAGTGAGAGGGGGCTTATATCCCATGGATAAGATGGATGGGATTATCCTGCCTGCAGCTGCAGGCTCTCTCCATTACTTGGGATGGCTATTGTTCATCATCATCTCCCTGCCAGGTGTCCTGGGTGAGTCCATTGAGCTGTAGAGTAGAAGTTGCAGCTCCACTGAGATTCTGGGCCCAGCTGGCACATGGACAGCCCAAAGACTCCAGTCTCTGGAAGTATACCTACTAACTCCAGCACCACATACAGTTTGAATAGAAGGGACAGATGGACCATGTGCAGGGAAGACATGTTTGAGTCCAACTCTGTCACTCTCAGGAGCACAGATTCCAAAGTAGGGCCACTGATAAGGCACCAAACTCTGGAGCTATCTGCCCTGATATAGGACCTGGGTGTCTCCAGAGCCCTCAGGAGCCCCTCTATTTGGGGTGATATCCACATTGGAAGCCTATGAGGTCCTACTGAGATGTGCATAAGCGTTACCTCCGGGATGATTTCCCGACTAACTTTGATGTCCCTTAGCCATATGAACTCATTTGTCTTTACCTTTCCCCCCTTTTATTCAAGGTCTTTTTCCAGTCATATTGCCAGTTGGCACTTGGTAGTAATCCCTTGTTGCCAGGGAGGCTCATCCCCGGGAGTCATGTCCTATACTGGGAAGAACGTAATGCATTCATATGCTGAGTTTGTCTTAGAGAGAGGCCACATTTGAGCAACAAGGAGGTTCTCAGGAGGCAACCCTTAGGCACCCCATAACAATAGGCTAACTTTCAATTTCAAGAGCAAAGACTTGTAAGGCTAGTCATCAATAACAAGAGCCCAACAATGGATCATCCTCCTTTACCAGACACTGCCCATGCACTTGGGGGACTTTTGCTGCTCCCTTGGAGAATGTGGCAGAGCTCTCCAGGATGGGAATTCAGTATTCTCTCATTTATTGAGTGATTCTCCACCCGCTGTGACCATGCCCCGTGAGCATTTGAACAATTTTATATACTTTTATGTATGTTCAGGTGAACTTCCTCCCATGCACCCCCATCCCTGACACCCCTCACCAACAATCCTCTCCCACCCCAGTTGTAACCCTTCTGTGATCAAAAGCGTCTTTAAAGATGAAGCCAATACAATAGTCAAATACAATTAATAGGAAAATGAAATAATAATGATAAGTTTAAATGTAAGAGATAAAATACATGAAAACTTAAAAAAAAATCTAAAAATAAAGTTAAAGGCTTGGGATATTCAAAAAAGGGGGAAAATTTTAATTAATTAAAAAAAAAGAAAAAAAAATTTTTTTTTTAACATTTTGCTTTTTATCACTGCAATATCTGGTGTCCAGTCTGTACCATGGAATCTTCCCCCTCTCACTCCTCCCCAGTGTCTCACTGTTTTTCATTTAATTTTCAGAGAAGTTTTAGGTCATAGCAAAGTCACACACAGAATACAGGAGACTTTCATATACCCAATCTTCTCCCCCTTTCCTCACCCTATATTAAAACCTTTTTGTATGTGGATGCGAACATTGTTATAACTGTTATACAGATAGTAAAACATAGCTACTAAACATTGTCAGTGGTTTACAGTATAGTTTACATTTTAGACCATGCACTTTCATAAATTTTGGTGATATTTACCATGTCCTTGTCCATCACTGTAAGTTAATGAAAAACATTTCCACTGACCACTAAATACCCCATTTGATCTATCCTGTTCCTCCCTCCCCATCCCAATCATAATATGTTTCAATCCCAGAGGTAACCACCACACAAATCTTTGTGAGAATTATGTCCTTGCTTTTCTTTATATTTTACCACCCATGAAGTTGTCCTTAAATAACGATGTGTCCTTAAACAATGTAGTTTAGATTTGCCTGATTTTGAGATTTATATAATTGAAATCAAATGTGGATATTTTCTCATACTGCTTCGCTCATTCTACATTAAATTTGTCAGATTTATCCTTATTGTATGAGCTCTAGTTAATTCATTTCCATTGTATTATTCCATTGTATGCATATACCATAAATTATTTGTCCATTTTTATAGTATGTAGGCATTTGAATTGATTCTAGTTTTTGGAAATGATGAGCATTCCTGCTACGAATATGCAATGTCTTCAGTGGCACATATGCTAATATTTCTCTAGGATATATTGAAGTAGAGTTGTTGAATCATGGTATGTGAGAAAGGGTTGACTTAGCAGGCCAGGATTGCTCAAATCCTGCACATTCCAAGAAAGTAAGACCAGGTAAAAAAAAGTTTATTCTACAATAGAACACTGGAGGCATAAAAGCAACTAAAATTTAACAAGAAATTGTAAACAAGGAATAGCATCCCTCTCTCTTTACTTGACCAGTAAATAGTCTATACAAACTGCACAGTTATCAAAAGTTTTATATATGTACACAGCCAACATAATATCAAAATATATTTTATTCTGGACCTCTTTCAGATCTGATTTAAATTACAGTTGTCAAAGCAATACAATGAAAAGGGATCTGCCAGCTCCAAGGAGATGCACTCTGAGCCCTGGAAATATTTTCCCTGATAAGAATGTTTTTGTATCCCTTAGACCCTGGGCCACAGAACCAGTTCAATTGTTAGTTTATGCTAACAATAAGAGTTATGGTAAATGTCTGTCTTTGCTCTGGGGACTGGTGTCTAAGTAGCTGAGGTCACACAGATGCTTTATGCCTCTGTGAGTGATCTCCAATAAAGACCCTGGACACCGAGGCTCAGGTGAGCTTTGCACATGTTATCACACAATATTGGTGGGAAAATTAGGGACATCCATGAAACTCCACTGGGAGAGGACACCAAGAAGCTTGCAACTGATTTATCCTGGAATTTTTCCCATGTGCCTTTTCCCTTGCTGATTTTAATTTGTATCCTTTCACTGTAATAAACCACAAACATGAGTTTGACAGCTTTTCTGAGTCCTTTCTTGTGAATCATCTTTCTAATGAGTCTTTCTAGTAAATCAT
>JAQZBX010060280.1:0-17338 GCA_029593785.1 Cabassous unicinctus | reverse complement strand
TATAAAAATAACTATTTTTAAAGAAGCTTTAGATTACATAAATATTACATCAAAAATATAGGGGATTCCCATATATCCCACTCCCTCCCCTCCCCCACTTTCCCCCATTAACATCCTTCATGAGTGTGTACATTTGTTACAGTTGATGAGCACACATTGAAGCATTGTACTAACCATGGTCTATAGTTTACATTACAGTTTACACTCTGCCCTGCACAATTTTATAGGTTCTCACAGAATGTACTATGGCCTGTATCCATCATTGCAATATCATGCAGGACAATTCCAATGTCCCCAAAATGCCCCAAGTTACACCTATTCTTCCCTCTCCCTCCCCTCAGAACCTCTGCCTTAACGTCAATGTTATAAGTTCTTCCATTGCTAGAATAACAATAAGTCCACTTTAGTCCATAGTTGCATTCCCCCTTATGTTTGTTCATTCCTCAATCTTGAGGATTTGGAGGTGGCCCCTCTTTGTGACCTCTTGGCCGGCTGCAAGGTCGATATTCTCCTTCTAGTGATGGCGAGGAGGCTAAAGTTCAGCGAGCCGGGGGTCGGCTCCTGCCACCCTACTGACCGGCAGCAGGGCTGGGATTTGGAATGGGGCCGGCTGTCACTTTCTCCCCTCTGAGAGCCAAGGCCAGAAAGGTCAGGAACCAGGCAACGGAACCAACTGGCTGAGCCTCAGATGCTCCTCTGTAAATTGGAGCTACTAATAAAGTAAATAAATACTGTTATTATCAGTAATTATATCATGAGTGATTATATAGTAAACAAACAGTAATTATAATGAATAATTGTGAGATGAGGAGCAGACCACTCTTAGCACTGTCCCTGGCAAGAAGCGCACCCTGGACAGCTGAGCCTGCCATGGTTGCCCTGAGTCCTGGCTGCCCGTCCACCTCCCTGAGCAAATGAGCAAACGCCGGCAAATGCCGGCGATTCTGGCTTGATCGCCACCAACACCTCTCACCTGCCTTCGTCCAACACAGTCCTCATGGGCCCTGCACACCTGGCCGTGGCGAGCCGCCTAGAATCAGGCTCTGTTTCTCCTTAGGACCTTCCAGGGCTGCCGCCTCCAGACTTAAATTCTTCACTTTCAGCAAATACCATTGAGGTTCATGCATCTAGGCTTGTGTAGATGCTGCTTCCGCCAGCCTGGAGCCCGCTCATTGTCCTACTTATCCTTGGGGACCCAGCTCCTACAAGAGCCTCTGTACAATGTCCCTTGACTCCTTCACCTGCTCATTCTAGAGCAGGGGCTCTTAACAAGGGGTCCGTGAGCTTGAATTGGAATTCAGAATTGGGGACGTGTTGGTGAGGGTGTGATATATTTATTAAATAATACACAGGATAGTGTGGGTTTAGTAAGGGGCCCATGGTTTTCACCTGGCTGGCAGAAGGGTCCGTGGAACAAAAAAGGTTAAGAGACATGTTCTAAAGGGAAGCCCATCCAGCGGCTGTCCTGCTTTTTTCCTTCCATAGCAAAAGAAAACCACATCAGCTATCCAGGGAAATCAGTTCATTTTTCCCATTCTTATGAATAGAGAACCAAACATCCCCACACCCGTTTGGAAAATCAGCAGCACTAAAGAGATAGGTCAAGAGAAAAAGACAAAACTTAATGACACCCAAAGAATCTGAGATAATTCAGGGAATAGAAAAGAACTTTAAGAGATCAAAAATGTTCATGAATTTTTAGAAAGATTAGAGAAGTCACTGAATCTATGAAACAAGAGCAGAAGCCTACTATTATTAACAACTTGTTTAAAATTGCCAACATATTATGGAAAATATATATTTTTTCAGATCGTTGCAGGGAGATTGAGGACTCTTAGGTTTATTGCTCATTTTTGGTTTTTCTTTCATGACCTGCCTATTCCTATTCTTACATTAATATTTGTATATAGTACTGGGCAATTTTCCTACCGTTCTACAAAAGTATTTGCATATAGAAGATATTGATACTTCATTTATGATATCTTTCTTTGATGTAATTTGATTTTAATTGTGTTCTATTCTTACATATATATTTTTAAATTATTAATCATATAATATGTGGTTTTTTACATTGACTAAATATATTAAATAAGCAATAACATTTAAAAAATAAAGAGAAAGAAGATTTTTTTTAACAAGAGTAGATTACTGTGAAACAGAAGACACCAAGAAAGCAAAAAAGAACCCTTGAAAATCACATCTGATTGCTGACATTTGAAAACATGTCATTAGAAGGGATAAGAGATTAAGTTGAGGAAATGTGCCATAATGTAGAGCAAAAACACAAAAAAGATGGAAAACCTAAGAGCAAAAATAAGAGACGTAGAGGAGTAAATCAAATCATCTGATTGATTAAATTTCTAGGAAGGGGAAACCAAGAAAATCATAATCTCAGCAGGAAAGAAAAAAAGCCACCCCCAGAGAGTCAGATGAAGAGACTTTCATGGAAAGGCAAGTTAGAGAGGTGTGGTCAGGGTTAAGGGGGAAGAAGATTTGGTGGGGCACCCTACAACTAGCAGGGGTGAGAAGCAGTTACCTCCCCTACAGCAAGGGGCCAAGGGGAGAAGACAGTGTCATCAGACCCAGGGGACTGAGGAGGTAAGCCACCCAATGAGGCTCTAGTCGGGTGGGAAGCAAACACAACCAGACATTGAGCCCTGAAACTGCAGGAAATAGGAAAGACATATACTAACCTCTCTCTCCTTCCACCCTCCAGCCTCCTGTGGGTTCCTCCCATTGACCAACCCAACTGGATTCAGGCCAGCAAAAGAGCCACCCTGCCTTCCGGGGCACAGAGCAGGGCAGAAAAAGGTGGAGAATGGATCCATATGGAATGTAAACAGCAAGCAGTTGGCATAAAAAATAAACTTTCCCAGACCTGTAGATTGAAGGGTCCCATTGGGCACTGAGCCACACCTGGACAGGTCACCGTACAATGTCAGAACACCAAGGAAAAAAGAGAAGATTCTAAAATGGTCCATGAGGAGGGGAAAGATTGCTTACAAAAACAGCAAATTGAGAATCAACCGGCATCAGATTTCATCAGCTGTACAAGATAATGGAAGACTATGATGCGATGGTAATATAGATTTTAAAGATCATGGAGATATATTTTGAACCTAAAAATCTATCCTTCAGCCTCAACTTGTGACTGTGGAATAAAACATATGGTTACACACAGAGATGTAGGCTGATCTAACTTGTGGGTAGCAGCTGAAGTTTAGTCAAGTGACTTGTGCCTTGGGAAAAGACCAGAGAATTGATAGCAAGAGATGTATGGGTGAATGGGCACAGAGGGTGAGGATATTCACGTTCTATGGGGATGCTAACCCACAACAAAGCAGGCGCTCAGTAATCAGGTAGACAAGATGACCCATCCCATGGAATCAGTCAGTCTCTTTTCCCAGGCACCATGGTGCTTGCTTAATGGGCCCATGTGCTAAGCAGTATGAAGTACCTCATGGAGGTCATGCCTGGGCTCAAAGACATGACCTCCCCTCAGCAAGGCTAATCTGTTCCCTCTGTTGTTGCGTGCTCATCATCAAGACCCAGTATGGCCTCATTCCTGACTGACCAGACACCTGTTGGCAGGTTGAACTTTGCACCCCTGCGTCATGGAAGGAAGAGTGATTGATGCTTATTCTGGCTGTGGATTTGCCTTCTCTGTCTGCAGTGCCCTCCCAGCACCATCATCCGTTAACTTACAGAAGGCCTTGGTCACCATCACGGTTTCCCACACAATGCTTCCGACCAAGGAACTCATTTCTCAGGAAAAAATAAAACAGTGTGGCAATGGGCTAATCCCCATGGAGTTCACGGATCTGATCATATACCCCATCCTCCAGAAGCTGCTGGTCTTAGAACATGTTGAATGGTCTACTGAAGTCCAGTTACAGCATCATCTGGGAGACAGTAACCTGTGAGGTTGAGGTGCTGTACATCCTTTGAGCCTACAACCAATATATGGTGCTTTTTCTACAATAGCCCAAATACGCAGATCCCACAATCCAGGGTGGGGGTGGCGCCTCCTTCCATGACACCTATAGCCCGCTGACAACATTTTTCCATCCCACTGTTAACAACGTGGGTTCTTCTGCTTTAGCAGACTGAGTTCTTGGGAAGGAATGCTTCCACCAGAGCAGACAACAATGATGCCATTGAACTGGTTGTTTGGGTCTTGTCATTGATCCACCTCTCATCTTTCATGACATTGATATTTTTAAAGATTACAGGGCAGTTGTGCTAGAATGTGCCTGATGTTTCCTCATGAGCAGATTCAGATTATGCACATTGAACAGGAATATTGCTCATTGTTTGCACTCTTGACATGTCTGCCAAAGATACACAACCTAAATTCAAGCCTGAGGAAACATCAGAATGACCCAAAGTGAGGGATATGCTACAAAATAACTGGCCTGTAACTTTTAAACCCATCCAGGCCATGAAAGTCAAAGGCAGAATGAAGACCTATTCCCTGAAAACCAAATGTAAGTATCTTGGGACAACTGATGGAATGCTAATGGGGCATGGGGATGTGAGGGCAGTAATTGCCTGAATCCAGATAGTTGTGTTTGGGCCATGTAGGAGTAAGTCCTTGTCTGCAAGGAATATACAATAAAGCCAAATATTCTGGAGTGATAGGCATCTTGTTGATAATTTACTCTCAGAATAGTTCAGGGGGGGAAAAAAGTTCTTTATCCTCACTTGTAACTTTTCTCTAACTTTGAGATGGTTTGAATAAAATAAATAAATAAATCAGAGTCTCAGAGAATGTCTTCACCTTCATGGAACTAAGTAGAAATAAAAGCTGAAATTAGGAAAGTGGCTGTGGCTCAATTGGTTGGGCTCCCATTTACCATATAGGAGGCCCTGGGTTCGATTCTCAGGACCTCCTGGTGAAGGCAAGCTGGCCCGCGTGGTACGGTGAGCCAGAGCAGCAAGATGGCACAACAAAGGGAGACAAGCAGACACAGAAAAACAGGAAGCAAATGGACACAGCAAGCACCAGCAGCAAGGGGGAGATAAATAAATAAATAAAAATAAATCTTTAAAAAAAAAAAAAAAGTTGAAATTAGTAACTTCCAGAACTAGAACTGGGGAGGGGTTGGGGCAGAAAGAGTGTCAACAGGAGTTCTCTGAATGATAGGATTAAGGGCATTTTTGTTTGTTTCCTTTTCTAAACTCCTCTCTATTAAAAAAGAATTAAGAGTTGCAATTCTATAAAGAAAAGAATAAATAAAAGAAATGACCTGAAATCCCACAAGCACAGAAGACAAGCAGCTTGGTAACTACCATTCAGCCCCTTTTTCATCATCTGTAAAATGGAGTCAAGAACGGTTCAAACTCCTTCTAGACTGGCAAGGTGGCAAAGGATTAAGGGTTATGGACACGGTGTCTAACTTTTTGGTTTTGGTTTTTAACAGCCTTATTGACGTATGATTCACACACCATAAAATTCATCCATTTAAGATGTAAAATTCACTGGTTTTTAATATATTCACCGTCACCATTATTCATTTTAGAATATTTTCATCACCCCAAAAGAAACCCCCTTACAAAGCCACGCAGAAGGGAAATGCCAGGCAGGGACCCCAAGAATTCTGGATCAGGGTCATGGCAGAGAAATGGGCCTGGCCGTTCGGGGGGCCCTCTAAGGAGAGGTTTTCCAAGTAGAGGCTCGAGCCTGCAGGGCTGTGAAAAAGGCACACCTGCTATGGGGTGGGGGGAGGCCCCCTAGCCCCTGAGGAATCACTTGTTCTTTGTTTGTCTTTGCTCCCTGCTGAGGCTATAAAGAGGCTGGGTTGTAAAATAACCTTTCTGGCCACAGGAAAGAAAGATAAGGGATGTCAGCTGGGCAGCCAACACCCTGCCTGCTCCCACCCCAGACAGCTGGCCCTGCCCTGACTCCCTGCTTTGCCTCTCTCCAGAGTAAAATCAACTGCACTAGCACCATCTCCCTCAACCCCCTGGCCCCTTCTCTCCACTGAGAGCATGCCAGGGTAATGGAAGGGCCCCATCAAACATGCCCACCAGCCAGGGAGAAAGAGAGGAGGGGGCCATTGGCCACCATGCCACTAAAACCCCATCCCCACGGCCCAAACCCTGACCTCAACTCTGACCAGCTCTTCTCAGCACTTCTCCTTGACAGGGAGTAGCAAAGAGACAAGAACAAAGGGACATCGTTCCCCTAGAGGCCTTTATTCCCTGTCTTCTGTTAACCCAGTGGGCTCATCAGCCCGGACTGGTCAGCTGCCCCTCTGGATGACATCAGGGAAGAAGCATCTCAGAAGTGCCCTCTGCGTGTCCACTTTCCAAATCCTTGTCCCTGCCTTCTGGGACCACTGAAATTCTTTCAGCCTGTAGTCGTTCAACAAATATTTTAAGACACCTGTATGTGCTGGACGTTGGATTTAGAGTTCGGCTTTTTAAGACATTTTATGAAAAGATTTTTGATCCAGAAACTCCTGGAATTGATGCAGATGGGGCATTAAGTAAAATATACTTTATGCTTTGGACTCCCCATCTCTGGTTGTCCTACCAACTTTGCCTGATGCCAGAATGTATCAGTCAGCTATTGCTAAGTAACAAACACATGCAAAATCTTAGCGGCATATAAGAATATCTACAAGTCAGTTGGGAGCCAGCTGATCTAGACTCCATGGGGCAGCTCTGCTTCAAGCTGAGGTCTTGGCTCCTCACTGAGGTTTAGGCTTGGACCTCCGCTACCCATGCTCACTCTGGGGCCCAGGCTGAAGGGAAAACAGCTACTCAAAGGAAGCTTTGCTCATGGAGATGGCAGTCAAAGAGAACAAGCCCAGCTCTGCCAGCTCATTTCAAGCCCTTCTTAAGTCACATCTGCTAACATCCCATTGGGCAAAGCAAGGTGCATAGCTGAGCACAAAATCAAGGGGCCAGGAGGTGCACCCCACCCTCCCTGAGGGCAAAGCAAGTCCTAGAGGCATGCCCAACATTAGTAGAATGGAGAACTACACTCCTCCCATGGGCAGAGGCTGGGAGGGTGGAAAGTGAAAGAGGTTGGACCAACTAGCTAATCTATGACAGGCAATCATACAATTCCAGATATATTAATGGAAACAGAATTTGCTTCCACTATGTTAAATTTAATGATGCAAATTCTCCCTATCTTCCTTTACTATCAAACCCCATTCACTTTTCCCACAGGTAATTTTTAATTTATATGATAAAAGCACTCCCACTCCATTTTCTCATGGAAAATTTAAGCTCAAAAACTACCCTTTCCCTAGAACAGATTCCCTCAGGTGCCTGGGTGGTGGCTTCATCACATGTCAGCAGTTGGCACTGGACCATCTTCCAAGACACACAGAGTTCCTGCAGCGTTTCCAGATGTGGATTCTCGAAGGTTCCAGAAGATCAGGTGGACATAAAAAACATTTCGTGCTATCAATCCCATATCTAGATATATATATAAATCACATGAGCAAATTGCCAGATCCAAATGAGACACCAAATCATAATTAAAACTCCAATTCCATTGAATAGTAGTCTTTCCCCAAAAAGGTAGTATACCCAGAATCCAGTGCATTTTATAATCTAATTACCACACAAATTATGCATACTAGGCATACATGTTTATGACCTACTTCATCTGCAATATTGATTAATATCAGCTTTACCTATAACAACTGCCTATAACCTTTCTCAACCCCTTAACTTCTGCCTTGTTTTAAGTGTCCCTTATAACAAGTCCATAGCTGAATTTGGGGTTATATCTTATCTGAATCTCACTCTTTTAATAGAGTAATTTAACCCATTTATATTTATGACAATTATTGATGTGTTTGGATTTATTCCTAGCATCTCATTTTATGCGTTCTGTTTACCATGCTTTATGGTTTTATGTTTTTGTTTTCCTTTTTTTTTTTTTCAGCTGAAACAACATATCTTTTTAAATCTCTCTAGAGGTTCGGAACTCCACATCTCATTTCTGTTTTTCTAGCTACTCCTAAATTTTAATACAAATATATGAACTTTGTTAGATGGATGTCTAGTGTCACTCCCCATCTGTATCCCACCCCCAAACAAGGAAAGAGCATTAAGGTCAGAGAAACAAAATTCTGAATTGAGCCATGGGTAGAGAAACTCTCCAAAGCACGTTTTTACAGTTAAACTTTTAATTTTGAGCTCATTGCAGGTTCACATGCACTAGTAAGAAACGATAGAGGGATCCCTGTACCCTCTACCCATTCTCCTCCAATGGCGACATCTTGGACACTCTAGTCCTGTCACAGCCAGGACACTGACATTGGTGCAGTCAAGGTGTGGGCCGTTTCCATCACCTGTTGCCCTTTTATATCCTCACCCACTTCCCTCCTGCTCCCACCCCTTCCTGAGCGCCTGGCAACCACTCATCTGTCCTGCATTTCTGCAATTTTGTTATTTCAAGAATGTTAATAGAAATGGAGTCATACAGTATGTAAACTTTAGGGATTGATTTTTTTTTTTCAAGCAGTATAAGTCTCTGGCGGTTCACCCACGTGGCTGCACGTAGCAATAATTTGTCCCTTTCTATTGAACAATATTCCCTGGTATGGCTACCCACCATTGGTTTAACCCCTCACCTGTTATCAGACATTTGAGTGGTTTCCAGTTCATGGCTATTATGAATAGAGTGCTATAGACATTTGTGTACAAATTTTAGGGAGAACGTAAGCTTTCATTTCTCTGGAATAAATGCCCAAAAGTGCAATTCCTGGTTAGTATGGTAGTTGCATGTTTCATTATTTTCAGAAACTGAAAAGCTGTTTTTTCAGAGTGGCTGTCCCCTTCCACATTCCCACCAGCGACTTATGAGTGGCCCAGTTTCTTCCCCATCATCTCCAGCATTTGATTTGGTCACTATTTTTAATTCTTTTATTTGGCGCGTGTTTCTAATTTGTATTAAATAGATACAGCAGGGAGAATTAGCAGAATAAATAACTGCCTCAACCTTCAGAAGTAACACTGTGAAAATAAAACCTAGTTACTAGCAGGAATGAAGCAAAAGAAGTGAGTTCAATTACATCTGAAGTAATTAATGATAGTTGCAGCTTAGGAACAACCGGTACCTCCATTGCTAGCCATGTTTTACAGAATTGACTAAAACATGTTTCAAAAACCTGGGTGCTCATATACACTTAGGAGTTGAGAAATTACATTTAGATGAGTAAAGGCATGCTCTATGAAAAATAGCTGGATAGCAAAAGTGTTCTTATAGATTGATGCTGAATATCAAGAAACACAACAGAATGGATCTATGATTTCTGACAAAAGTTAGATGAGAGTAAATTTTAATTTCATTTAAGATCTTCACCTCAATCTGATTTGTCAACAAACTGATTTTATGTGTTTTTTAGGTTACTGGAAGGCAAATATATTGCATCTTTCCATTCACAACAGCACAGAGGAGGTAAGTTATAATACATTGCCTTAAAAAAGCATTTTTAGACCCAACTGCTTTGCTGCATAATCTCCCACTAATTAAATTTGATTATTCTTGTAAAAGGAAACTTGTATTTCTAACTTCGTATTTTTCTTTCTCAAAGAGAAAATTTTATTGTTTCTATATTTAACACAATTTTACTTCCCTCTTCACCTTCCCCAATGCCACGATTATATGGAATTTTAGTTTCAGATTTTTTTAGTTACATATAGTACAATCATTATATTATATTGACAATATAATCAATAATTATTTGGAATTATAAAGCTTTACCAGTATCTTTATTCACCTCCAGTTCTTGTATTGCACATCTTTTTCTTGGATTCATATTTCATTTTGCTGAAGTACATCCTATGGCCATTCTTTCAAATAAGGTTTATAAGTAAGAAGGTGAGTGGCAAACAGACTTCCATGTCTTAAGATGTCTTTATTTTGGCCTCACACTTGGCTTATAGACTGGCTAAATATGGAATTATAGGTTCTAAGTAGTTTTCTCTCAGAATGTCAAAGATGCTGCTCCATTGTCTTTTATATCCAGTGTAGCAAAATGAGAAAACTGTTATTAATTTAACTCTCATTTTTTAAGTTATTTATTAATGGTCCTCCCCTTTGAAGACTTTAAGGATTTTCTCTGTATCTTCATGTCAGAAATGTCACCAAGGCGTCCAAGTGCAGATATCTTGTTTTTCTATCCTGCTTGGCACTCAGTGAGCCTTTAAATTAAGAGTCTTGACTTTCTTCAGCTCTTTGATATTTTATGTTTTATTTGATTATTTCTTTTTATCCATTCTTTCTGTTCTATTCTGCTTGCAATTCCATGAAATGGAGTTTGAAACTACCTTCCATTGCTTACTTTTCTTCTATCTTTTCTCTATTATTTAGGGTTGTCAGTTATACTGTGACAACAAAGAGAGCTCCCAAATCCCATGATTTAAGAAACAAAATGTATTTCTTCTCTTGCATAACTATCCAGGATGAACATTCCAGGTTGGGGGGCATCCTCACCCCACACCGTCATTTAGGTGCCCGAAGGTCCTTCCATCTCGCTCCTCAGACCTTCCCTGGTGTGTCGTTCTCACCTGCTTGGTCACAGCTGCCTCAGCCAGTGGAAGGGGGAGCAGCAGAGAGCAGGCTCCTGTCCAGGCACAGGTCCAGAAGCGGCATGCAGACCCTCCACCGTACTCACTGGACGGAGCTTAGCTGCACACCCCGTGGTCCAGGCTTGTGCTCTGAAAGAAGGGACACTGGAAGTTGGAGGACCGCTGGGAATCTTCAGCTTTTTCTGCACTGAGTTCTGCAAGTATTCCTGTCCTTCCCTTCCAGCTCGTTAACTCTTTCCTTATGTCATTGTGCTATTGAAACATCTGATGAGTTTTGGTTTTTTTTAGGAGGTTCCGGAGATAGAACCCGGGACCTCATACATGCAAAGCAAGTGCTCAACCAGTGAGCTACACCGGCTCTGCCCAATGAGTTTTTTCATAGATTCTGATAAAATTTCTCATTTCCAAGATCTCTAATAGTTTTATTTTCAGAATTGCTTGTTTTCATTACATGGACTGGGTAAATTCTCATCCCTCTGAAGATATTTATTTCTTCTAAGCTCTCCTTCCCTTGGCTTTATTCACTCTAGTGCCTTGGTGCCTTTAGTGGATTGGGATGTTTTCCACAGTCGTTTGATGGTTCTTCCGTGAGTGTCTACATTGGACTTCTCTCCGAGCCTGCAGTGAGCCCTGTGTCTGTTACCCCCCAAGCTCCGTGTACCAGCAGTTAGTACCTCCTGGGCTCTCCTCTGGGGTGCTGCCAACCCCCCAGGCTGTCCACCCCCTGCTTATAGACAGATGCTCCACTGCCTGCTGCTTGGGGGAGAGGGGCCAGAGCCAACATCCCAACTCTGGGCCCCAGCAATTTGCCTGACGGTGCTCCAGGGCCTTCTGCTCCCTCCCCGAGCCTCCCGCAGCTGGAAGCACCCCAGGACCCCTTCCTGTCTGCTTCAACAGTCCCACCCACACACTGCGTGCTGTGTGATCCCCTCCGCTCGCCACCTCCCACTTCCATCCTCTGGGGATACTTTATCTTTTCTGGCCCTAATTAGACACGGGGATGCAGGGAAAGAGGCAGGTCCTGAGTCTGGGATGCCTCCGGTTTCGTCTCACCCAAACTCCTGACATGGTTTGCACTGACATCCCTGCCACTAGCCACGGACCATGGCAAGCAATGGTACTGTTATGGAAAGGGGAAGAAAGCAGCTTCTTGGTTTCAGCTTCACGGTTGTCAGGAGTCCACTCAGGTGGGAGGAATGTGCCAGCAAGAGGCTAAACCCCTCCTCTTGCGGATCAGTATCTGAAAAACGCCCACCTTATGAAACAGTTTAGAAACGTGCGCTGCTGGCATTTCCAGTCCCTAGGCGCTTCCTGGGGGTCCTTCTTTCCCTTTGTATTGGGTCCTCGTGCTAAGAATCTCTGAATTTCTCTGTAACTCTGGGTTCTGGAGCTCCCGTCGTAGGTGGATCCCAAGGAGCACCTCCCCCAGCCCTGTCCCTTTCCTTCACCCCCCACCCACACAGTCAGCTCTGCTCACCTCTCGGCGTTTCTCCAGCCCCAGGGCCACCCAGGGCTTCCCTAGCTTGCTGCCGCCACGTATTGTGGAGGCATCCCTTGAATTCTGTCTCCCAGGACAAGAGCCCACCATCCCCACCCAACCGTCCCCACTGGCCATGCCCCTTCTGGTCCACAGGCAGCCTCAGCATCCGAAATGCTGGCCTTGGAAACACCCTTATTTGTCCTTCCCTTTGGGGCCCAAATATTTCTTTTCCTGGTAAATTCCTCTAAGTGTGACATAATGTCCCCTGCTGCCTACTGTCAAGTCCCTGGATAAAGTAATTCCACTCGAGAACGTTCCACATGGTCCAACCCAGGATCTAACCACAGCTGGGCTCAGCTGCGTAAGGCCCTCCTACCCACCTGCCTTTCACCTGGCAGGTGCATTTCCTTAAACTTCCAGCCACGTTGCCTCTGAGATGGCTCCTAATGTAGATGGTAATGACCGGAATCTCTTCTACTTCCACTAAATCCACCCACTCATTCTGCAACCATCTTACCTGCTTGACCTGCCCTTTCTAGCAAAGGGGAGATGGGGAGGTGATGAGGAGGGCCTGGCGAGAGGCGGGGGCTGGAGGAGTGGAGTCTGGCTTCTAACACCTCATTCTCCCTGCATCCAAGAGCCTTCCCAAGTCCAACCCATACCATTTCTGCAACAGAAGCAGGTTCCAGCAACTTCTTTTAGTCCTGTGGAAGTTGGCCAGGTTGACCACCGTTCCACCTGTTCCCATGCCAGAATTGATTTCCGTTGCCTTTGTGCATTCCAATTTGTGATCATTTAACCATGTTAACTTTCACCAGAGTGCAAAGAAAAGCTACTTTTCTCATGTCCTCCTTCATCACTTCATCAAAGAATCCCCCATCCCACTATGGGTGAACCCAGACTTGAGGTCTGAAAGCTACAGCTGCAACCAAGGTTTGCCTGGTACCCCTGAGGGTGTGGCTCATGAGAAAGATGTCATGCTGCCCTCAGGTGCCCCAAGGTAAGGCCATGGGAATCCCAGGGGTGGCCTTTTCCTGGGCTAGCCCTCCCCCAAAGTCGCAGGTCCTAGACTTCTGCACCAGGCACACGGCAGCCCCCTGGGAGCTTGAAGGCGGTGCCCAGAGATCCTGTGGACAAGCGCACAAGCCAGGCTTGCACCTGCGCAGACCTCCTTCTGGGACTCAGGCTGCAGCACAAACAGTGCCCTACCTCCAATGCCCAGGCTGACCTCCCAGAAAGGGCAGCTGATGCCGTGCGCCATCAGCGCAAAAAAACTTCCCTCCGACCGGGAGCTTTGCTCCTCTCCCAACTGGAGGTGCCACTGCAGCAGGGCCAGCCTCCCAGATGGAGCTCTGTTCCTGCTAATACCACCTAGAACTAGGATTCTACTTTTGACATCTCGCCATGTGGCCCCAATCCACGCGGGACTTTGTTTCCCGAGTGCCAATTCCGTGGATAGAGCCTCACTTTTCCCGCTGACAATGCTAAGGTAAGGACTTGGTGAAAGGGAAAGCCTGGTGGGAATTTTTCAGGGGCCCTAGGAACATACAAACCTTTTCGTCCACATCCGTGTGGCCCCTGAGGCACTGGAGGCTGGTGGGTGTCTTCCCGTCCAACCACCTTAGGCCACAGGTGACATCTGTCCATCTGAATGCCCGCCTCCTTCCCCCCTGCCTCTTGGGAATGCTGCTTCTCTCCATGTGCTGGAACCTGTCATTTGAATACGGATCCCGCCCCCAGCCACAGGTGATTGGCCCAGAGAAGGCACCTGGCTCAGTCTTGGCCAATCAGATCTCAGCCCAGGATTTCTGCAACCTGGTGCTGGACAAAGAGACTCCCCTCTTCTCTGGGGGTCCCTGGAGGGTCGCCTGGGGCCATGTGACCTGCCCAGTAGAGGCAGCTGATCTGAGCCCCCAACTTGTGGCTCTGGTCACTCTCCCCAGGATGCCCAGAACCCCCACAGTCCAACAACTGAAGAGAAGCTGAGCATGGTTAGACCCACCTGCTGTCCAGCCTGGAAGGCCCCCATGCTAACTGCTGAACAGCGCAAACAAGTTAGCGCTCACAAGGCCATGGATCAGTTGGCCGAAACTGCAAGTTGACATAACCATGTAGGCTGAGAAGAGGGAGGGAGAAAGAAGAGCCAGAAAATGCTGCTGACTGAAGACGTTGGAAATTGGGGCCTGGGGGGTGGGTGGGTCTCCAACAAGCCGGCCCAGCCCTGAGGTGGAGCCCGCAGCAGACTGGTGCCCCCCTCCCCATGGTGACACACAGGCCTGTGAGGCACAGTGGCCACACAGGCAATTCTGTTGACCGTTGTAATGGATTGAAACATGTCCTCTACAAAGTCATGTTCAAGTCCTAAGCTCCGTCCTGCAGATTGGAACCCATTTGTAAATAGGATCCTCAAAGATATTAGTTAAGGTGAGGCCAGACTGAGCCAGGGTGGACCTTAACCCCATGCAACTGGAGTTTTGTTTTTGGTTTTTCCTTTATTAGAGAAGTTCTGTGTTTACAAAACAAACATGCATAAAATATAGGATTCCCGTGCACCACCCTATTACTAACAGCTTGCATTGGTGTGGACAACTGAGGACAGCACATTTTTATACTTGCACACCGATGTCCATGGTTTAACTTAGGGTCCATTGTTTGGGTAGTTCAGTTCTGTGGATTTTTTTTTTTTTTTTATTTGTATTGTTACTGTATATGCAATCTAACATTTCTCCTCTTAATCACATTCAGAAGTATATTTCAATGCTGCTAATTGCATTCACAATGTTATGCTACCATCACCACCATCCATTACCAAAACGTTTCCATCATTCCAAACAGGAACCCTGCTTATTTTAAGCCTTAACTTCCCATTCCCTATCCCCACCCCGTCCCCTGGTAACCTATGTTCTAGATTCTGACTCTATGAGATCATACGATATTAGTCCTTTTGTGGCTGGCTTATTTCATTCAACATGATGTCTTCAAGGTTCATCCATGTTGTCGCATGTATCAGGACTTCATTCCTTTTTACAGCTGAAAAATATCCCATTGTATATATAAACCACATTTTATTTATCCATTCATTGGTTGAGGAACACACTTGGGTTGTATACTAGTCAGCCAAAGGGGTGCTGATGCAAAGTACCAGAAATCTGTTGGCTTTTATAAAGGGTATCTATTTGGGGTAAAAGCTTACAGTTACAAGGCCCTAAAGACCAACTCAAGGTTACTTCCTCATCAAAGTCTGTTGCCAAGTGTTGAAACAAGATGGCGGTGATGTCTGCAAGGGTTCAGGCTTCCTCTTCCCTCTTAAGGCTCCGTGGGTCCAGCTTCTTCCAATCTCAGCTGTAGGCTGGCATAGGACTCCTCTCTCTTCCCAGGGCTTGTTTCTTTCTGGGCTCAGCTGCTCTGTTCTCTTCACAAGGTCAGCTGTAAACTCTCAGGTGAAGGGCTCATTATTCTTCCCGGGGCCTCTGCCATGTCCATGGAGCTGTCTCTCTCCCTCTGTGTATCTTCTCTGTGTGTCTACTTCTGTCTTCTTGATTGAACATACAAGGGGGCAGGAACTCAACCCTGCATGCCCTAATGATGTGGTCGAATCAAATTCCTAATCTTGATTTAATCAAGTAAACATAAAGCCTTTAAATTTAAGTCAATCAAAGGGTATCATGCCCAGAAGAACAGACTGGTTTACAAACATAATCTCTCTTTTTGGAATTCATGAATAATCTCAAATTGCCACAGGTTGCTTCCATTTTTTAGCAATTGTGAATAATGCTAATATGAACATCAGTGTGCAAACAAATATCTGTTCAAGTCCCTGCTTTCAATTCTTTGGGGTATATACCTAATCGTGAGATCTCCAGGTCATATGATAATTCTATATTTAGCTTTCTGAGGAACTGCCAAACTATCTTCTACAGCAGCTGCACCATTTTACATTCCCACCAGCAATGAATGAGTGCTCCAATTTCTCCACATCCTCTCCAACAATTGTTATTTTCTGTTTTTTTTAATAGCAGCCATTCTGATGGGTGTGAAACGGTATCTCATTGTGGTTCTGATTTGCATTTCCCTGATGGCTAATGATGTTGATCATCTTTTCATGTGCTTTCTGGCAATTTGTATTTTTTGTATACCTTCTTTGGAGAGATGTCTATTCAAGTCTTTTGCCCGTTTTTAATTGGGTTTTTTATCACCTGAGTTCCTATAAGCAGAGGAAATTGAGGCAGAGTCGGGGAGTAGAAGACAGATGGCCACGTGACAGAGGGAGAAATTGAAGTATGGATGGCCAGCAAGCCAGCACCAGAATGCTACAGACTGGGGAAAGCATGGTCTTGCCAACACCTTGGTTTTGGACTTCTAGCCTCCAAAACTGTGAGACAGTAAATTCCTATTGTTTAAGCCAACTAGTCTAGGCACTTATCCTTCCACTGGGACCCGATGCCTTCCGTGATCCCCCCACATTTACAGCAGCCTGTGCACACAGCAGAGCCAGCCCCTCTGCCTCCCACCCTCCACCATCTTTCAGAAAGAGGATGAAAGCAGGTAGCTTCAGCAACTTTCCCAGCCCTCTCCTCAGGCAAGAAGAGCAAAGGAAAAGCCTGGAGAGCCAGCCTTTCCTTCAGCTCACCTTCAGAGCTGCATCCCCTAGCCTTTGTTCTCCCCATTAGAATTTTCTTTCTATACATTTTACATCAATGGAATTGGCAAAATAATAAGTAGAACCACTATAAATCAATAAATACGATAATACTAAATGCCCATAAATGTAGGGAGATGGGCACTTTCATATATTGCTAGTAGGAGCATAAATTGATGATGCGTTCTTGGAATGCAATTTGGCCATTTGTGTTAAACTTTAAAAATGCTTATCCTTCTAATCCAAACATTCAACCTCTGTAACTTATCCTATGGAAATAATCTAAAACATCAAATCATAAGACTCAATGCAAGAAGGCAATATTGCCTTGTTGGTTATAAAAGTGGAAAATCATAAACAACTTGAATTTACAATGCATGAGACTGGTTAAAGTGACTATAGCAAGGTGATGCAATATGGGGCAGCCTCTAAATAGTGTTGACACAGAATTTCTAAATGCTTATTTAATAGTATGAAGTGAAATTAGGATACAAAATCTCATGTACATTGAAAATCACATATCCAATAAGGGTTTAATATCCATGATATATAAAGAGATGCTACAATTCAACAATAAAAAACAAAATGACTCATTTTAAAAATGGGCAAAAGATTTGAATAACATTTGTCCAAAGAAGAAGCACAAATGGCAAAAAAAA
>JAQZBX010060279.1:0-17337 GCA_029593785.1 Cabassous unicinctus | reverse complement strand
CAAGAAAAAAAAAAAAATTAATACAAACTGTCCACAAAGATGCCCAAGTATTAGAGCTACTTGACACAGACTAAAATGGAAACTTCCCTGCTGACGTCCAACAGCAGATCAGAGCAGGCAGAAGAAAGAACTGGCAAACTGGAAGGCAGATCAATAGAGTCCCACAGTCTGAAAAGCCTAAAAATGATGTCATGTTTTGTCAAGTTCCTTTTCTTCCACAAAAAAAAAGATGTATTTTTAATATCTTTCTAAATGTTATCAAAGTAAAGCATAAATACGGTTTTAAAGATATCAAGTAGACCAGAAAGGCTCATAAGGAAATCAGGAGACCTCTGCTTTTCCCCTCCCCATGGCTTTGGCTAAACAAAAAGCAGGCCAATAGTACACTCTTTACGTAATAAAGATTTATAATAAACCTTATTAACCGTAGATCAAGTCTACCCATCTTGTTAATATTGTTATTTAAAATGGACTTGTATATCCTTGGACCTCTACTACTTCACATAAATTTCAGGATCTACTTATTACGTTCCATTTGGGGGGCAGTGGGGGACACAACCCTAGAGAAGTAATGTCAGAATTTCACTGGATATATAAATTGTTCTGGGGTGAATTAATTATAATTTTGGCCATCACACCCTCATCTACTCTTTAGCACTGAAAACATACTGCTAACATCCTTGAACTCGGTTTGAATTAGTGAGCCTGGCTTATTTCAGGACTCAAGTCTTAAGTTTTTCCATCATCGCTGTCTCATTTTTGATTCTATAAACCGAAAGGGAAGACCGATCTCTGTAGAGCCCACTCTGTGCTGGGACAGTGTGCTCCTCATGAGCATCCCCACCACCCTCGGCTGGTCAAACGTGAGGGCAAGTACCTGCTCTCCATCTGGCATGCACTTTATGTGAACTTTTCTAAGAGAAGTTCTTAATTTAGTGTAGTTATGTTTTCATTTCAAGATTAATTTCAATCTACTTCAAAATCATAAAAATATTCTATTTTTTTCTAAAAGCTTTAAAAATTTTGACATGGACATTTAAGTGTGTAATCTAGATTTGATTTTTGTGTAGGGTGTGAGGTAGGAATTCAATTGATTTGTATGTGTGTGTGTGCGTGCTCACACACACTCATATAAGCATGATTGTCCCATTCTTTTCTCCCAGTGACCACAATGCCACTTCTATCCTTTTACCATATAGCAAACTTCCATATATATGTCAGTCTGTATCTGAGTCAAGTCCACTGGTCTTCTCTTATGCCACCATACTAAAATATATCACATCCTGGCCATAAAACAAACCTAGACAAATTTAAAAGAACTAGAATCATTCATAGTGTGTTCTCTGATCATGAGAGAATCAAACTAGAAATCAAAAAACAGAAAGATAACAGGAAAATCTCTTAACACATGGAAACTAAGCAACACACTTCTAAATAAGCCATGGGTCAAAGAGGAAGACTCTAGGAATAAAAAAAAAAAAAAAAAATACACTGAACTGAATGAAAAAGAAAACACAACCTATCAAAATTTATGGGATGCAGCTAAACCAGTGCCAAGAGGGAAACTTATAGCAACAACTACTTACATTAGAAGAGGAAAAGTGTCAAGCTAATAATCTAATCTCCCACCTCAGGAATCTAGAAATATAATCTCTCAATTCAAGAAACTAGAAATAGAACAAGCAGAAGGATAGGAGAAAATCAATGAAACCAAAACCAAGTTCTTTGAAAGGTCAATAAAATTAACAAACCTCTAGCTAGAATGACGAAGAAAAACACAGAGAAGACACAATTACCCATATCAGGAATGAAATACAGGATATCACTGTAGACTGTGCAGACATCACAAGGATAACAAAGGAATGCTACAAACACATCTCTGCATAAATATGACAACTGCAATGAAATGAAACAATTGCTCAAAAAGCACAAACTACCATAATTCACTTAATATCAAATATGTAATATGAATAGACCGTAAACTCTTAAGGCAACTGAATTCATAATTTAAAAAGTCCTGAATAGGTGCAAATGGTTTCTTTTACCCAACAATTAAAGAATGAGCATCCACTGTATACAATCTCTTCCAGAAAATAAAGTGGAAGCACTTTCCAATGTATTTTATAAAGCCAGTATTATTCTGATACCAAACTAGAAAAACACTGTGTTAAAAAAATGAAGGGGGGGACTACAGCCCAATATCCTTCATGAATGTAGACACAAAAATCTTTATCACAATATTAACTAACAGAATTCAGCAATATATAAAAAGAATTTATATACCATAACTGAGCAGGATTTATTCTAGGAATGAAAAGCTGGTTTAATATTCAAAAGTCAATTAATGAAATCCACCAGGTTATCAGGCTAAATGAAGAAAAATCACATGCTCCTATCAATTGATACAAAAAAGCATTTGACAAAATCCAACACCCATTCATGATAAAAACTCAGAAAACTAGGAATAGAGAATTTGTTCAACTTACTATAAAACATCTACCAAAATCTTACTGTTAATATCATACTTAATGTTGAAAGACAGAATGCTTTCCCTAAAATTGAAAACAAGGAAAAGATATCTGCTCATGCCACCACTATTTAACATAGTACAAAATTCTCAATACAGCACAGTAAGGCAAGAAAGAAAATAAAAGGTGTATTGATCCAAAGGGAAAAAATAAATCTGTCCCTATTTTCAGATGTCATGATAGGCTACATAGAAACCCCAAGGAATCTACAAAAGCACATCTAGAAGTAATAAGTGAGTACAGCAAGGTCGCGAGATAGGAGATCAATGTACAAAACCCACCTGTATTCCTTTATATTAGGAATGGGCACGTGGAAACTGGAATTTAAGATATACTACTATTTACAATCACTAAAATAATTCTAATACTTATTTAAATTTAACAAAACATGTACAAGACTTGTATGCTGAAAATGACAAAAATGCTGATAGAAGAAATCAAAGAACATCTAAATAAATGAAGAGATGTATAATGTTCAGGGACTGGAAGACAACATAGTGAAGAGGTCAAGTCTTTCCCAAATTGACAAAGCAGCTTACACAATTCTTGTCAAAATTCCAGCAAACTTTTTGTAGATATAAAAAAGATAATGCTAAAATTTATATGCTAATGCAAAGAAATTAGAGCAGGTAACTTTTTGAAAAAAGAAAAATAAAGTAGAGGAATCACTCCACATTTCCAAGACTTATTAGAATGATACCATAATCAAGATGATGTGGTGGCGGAGGGACAGACACAAAGATCATGGAACAGAAGAGAGGACCGCAAAACAGCCCTACACAAGTATGACCAACTGATTTTAGATTTTAGGTACAAAAGCAACGCAACAGAGGAAGGCTAACCCTTTCAACAACGGATGCTGGAGCAACTGGGTATTAATAGACACGCGCGTGCACACACACACACACACACACACACACAATGAACTTTGAACTAAATCTCACACCTTATACAAAAATTAACTCAAAACAGATCATAGATTTAAATGTGAAATATAACACTACAAAACTTTTAGAAGATAGATAACATGGGAGAAAATCTTTGGGAATAAGGGGTTGGTGAAGAATTCTTAGGCGTGACACTAAAAGGAATATCCTTACAAGATAAACTTAATAAATTGGATTTTATCAAAATTAAAAATTTGCCTCTGCAAAAGTCCATGTTAAGAGATTAGGAGAAAATATTTACAAACCACATATCTGACAAAAGACTAATGTCTAGACTATATAAAACACTGTTGAAACTCAATAGTATAAAAGCAAATAATCTAATTAGAAAATAAGCAGAAAACATGAAGAGACATTTCACCCAAGAGGATCCATGGATAGCACAGTAAGGTATCACCATGCACCTACTGTAACAGCTAAAATAAAAAAGAGTGACCATACCAAATGCCAGTGAGGAGGCGGAGAAACTGGTCTCATACAATTGCGGCAGCGTGTAAAACGGCACATCAATACTGGAAAGCAGTTTGGTAGTGTGTTATGAGACTAAATATACAACTGCCATGCAGCCCAGCGACTGCACTTCCAGACATTTATCCCAGAGAAATGGAAACATACATCCACACAAAATGCCAGGCTCAACTGTACACAGCAACTTTATCTGGAATAGCCAAAGACTGGAAACAATGGAAATGCCCCTCAATAAGCGAATGGTTAAACAAACTTGGTGCACCCACTCCATGGAATGCTACTCAGCCATAAAAAGGAACAAACTGTTGATACATGCAACAGCCTCAGACTTGTTGACTGAAAAGACACAGATGAGGGGAAGCAGCTGTGGCTCAATTGGTTGGGCTCCCGTTTGCCATATAGGAGGCCCCAGGTTCGATTCCCGAGGCCTCCTGGTGGAGGCAAGCCGGCCCACATGGCGAGCTGACGGCCCGCGTGGTGTGGTGAGCTGGCGCAGCAAGATGATGCAACAAAGGGAGACAAGCAGACACAGAAAAATGCACAGCAAATGGACACAACAAGCACAAGCAGCAAGGGGGGGATAAATAAAGAAAAATAAATCTTTAAAAAAAATTTAAAAAAAGACACAGATGAGTGGTTGCCAGGGGTGAGAGGTGGTAGGGGTGAGGGGTGAGCGTGGGGGCCACAAAGGGGAGTCCGCCACCTTGATTATGGTGGCGTTTAAATGAATCTGAGTGTGATTAAATGACATAAAACCCATGCACACACATTGTGCCAATGTCCAATTCTCTGTTTTCACAAGACATGGTAGTTACGTAAGATGGAGCCATTAGGGGAAACTTCAAGAAGGGTACATGGGAACTCTGTGCACCATCCTTGCAACCTCGTCTGAATCTGTAACTATTTCGAAATAAAAAGGTTTTTAAAAATTTTAACCGTTCAAAATAATTCCTTAAATAAGCAAGCATCAAAAACAGGGCTGAAATCAATGATCTTAACAATATTCCATGGTACTGATTCTTCTAATATTATAGAATGAAATAGGAAATATATAAAAATCACTTACTAATAAAACTTGAGAAAATTTTCCTTTTGTCACTACACAAACAATATGTTAAAAAAAATCATGATTCTCTCAATTGCTGGAAAAACATAAAAGAAAGGATGATTATCTCCATTTAAGGCAAAAAAAACATTTACTGGATAACTATTTTGTGTCAGCTGGTAGGCTTGGTTCCAGGGAGATAAAAATGAATACATATACCCGACTCAATGGATTTGCAAACTAATCTTATAGACTCAGAATGGGGGAAAAATAGTCCAGTTGCCATAAGAGTCAAGGCCATTTAAAAAAAAACATTTAAACAGGCCCCATGAATCTGCTTTTTCCTTAATTCTGACCAAATCACTCTTTACCGCTACTACACTTTAATTGCCAAGTACTTCTTTAAAATCTCTTTCTGCTGTAGAAAGTCTGGCAGTTCCTAAGAAAGTTAACTATAGAATCCCCATACGACCATGCAATCCCACTCCTAGGTATATACCCAAAAGAATTCAAGGACTCAATTAAGGACTCGAACATATACTTGCACACTGATGTTCACAGCAACATTATTCCCAACTGCCAAAAGGCGGAGGCAACGCAGGTGTCCATCAACAGCCGATGGATAAACAAAATGTGGTGTGTGCAAGCAACGAGCAGCAGCCAGCCACAAGACGCAAAGATGTTCTGAGACATGCCACAGCGCGGATGAACCTCGAACACATTATGCTGTGTGGAATGAGCCACACACAAAAGGACACATATTGTATGATCTCACTGATACGAAATCCCTAGAACAAGCAAATTCACAGACTACAGGTTACCAAGGACGGGCCAGGAGGGGAGGTGGGGAGGGGTGGGGAGCTCGTGCTTAATGGCTTTAACTTCTGTACGGGGTAATGAGAAGCTGTGGCAATGGGTGGCAGTCATCGTAGCACAATACTGCAAGAGTAAATGGTATCACTGAATTGAACAAGTGAAAGTGGTTAAAATGGGAAATTTTGTATTTTTTATGTTGCCACAATGTTTTTTTGATCGCACCTATTCTATAAAACACATACAAATTAGCAAGTTATGGTGTCCTTTACACACAATAAAACTCCAAGTAAGAACCTTCTATACCATCCCTTTAGGCAAGAAGAGTCTAATGACGGAGTGATAACAGGAGAGTTCCCAATAGGTGCTCTGACTATAGGGCCATTCCCATTTTCACAGTTAATAGACTATTATTTTATAAACATCCACAGGAAATCACCTGAAAACATAAAACTTAAGCTTATTCATAGAAATTCTGGAAATGGAAATTCTGAAACGTCACTATGGAGGTTCACCAATTACCAGAGATATCACTACTATAAAAATACTGGATGTTCTTGGATGCTAAAGATATCTTTTTATAATAATTGCTGATTCAATTAAGAGTCTATACAGTTTCTCCATTTGTTTGCAAACTAAAGCCAAATATAAAATATTTTTACTATCAATTGAGAAAACAAGCTAAAAAGTAGAAACATATCATAATTACATTGTCAATATCAACATAGTTCACTGGAACACAAATTAGTGTTTATATGAAAGTTTCTAAAATTGCATGGAAAAAATTTAACTTTACTCCATCAAAATATATGCCCCTTTGTGTATGGTACATTTTAACATTATATATGAAGTGTTTACTAGTTTTAGGCCAAATCTACTCCCATCTATGAGACTCTGAGCAAAGCGCTTCATCTCATTAGCTGCAGCTTCTTCCTATGTAGACAGCACCTCCGCACAGGTGTGAGCTAATGTATATATACACAGCATATGTGAACACATGTCAGGAAAAGGAAAGCATCCTACACAAACTGATTACGTGAGCTCATGTCTGTAAATTAAGGAAAAGGTTTAGACAAGCAAAGGCTTTTGCAATAAAACCCAAACGACTCAAGTTAGACAAGCGAAAGAATGATTTAAAAAAATAAAGTATTCTGACTACGTATAATTTCTGAAGAAAACAAAGTAGAATAAAATATGGTCCGTACACATTCTAGAACTGTGCTGTCTACCAGAGTATCCTCTGGCCTCATGTGCAAGAAAGTGCTCGATATGTGGTCAGTCTGAACTGAGAGGCACTCTATATGTAAATACAAACCAAGTTTTGAGGACTTAGTATTGAAAAGAGAATATTTAAAATCTCACTAATTTTATATTCACTACATATGGAAATGATAAAATTTTGGATATACTGAGTTTAAGTTTAATAAAATATATTATCAATATTAATTTTACCTGTTCCTTCGCTTTTTTAAGGTGGTGTGGTAGTCTGAGGCTTTTGTGGACCCCAGAAAATTATGTTCTTAAATTAATCCACTCTTGTGGGTGTGAACCTAGTGCAGGTGGGACCTTCTGATTAGATTCAGCTAAGGCCCATTTGATTAGATTGCTTCAGTAAGGTGTAGCCCAGGGTGGGTCTTAATCCTCTTACTGGAGTCCTCTATAAAAGGGATGAGACAGAGAGAAAAGACCCAGGAGGTCAGAGAGGAGCCCCCAGGAGCTGAGAGAGAAAGCCACAAGAGCAAGAAGCTGGAATCAACGGAACCCAGGAGAGAGAAAGCCACAGAAGGAGCAGCCAGAAGCTGAGAGCAGCAGAGCCCGGAGAAGAAGGCAAAGACCAGCAGATGCTTCCTTCAGGTTCCTGTAAGTAACCGCCACGTCACCCTCACGTACCCTCACTTTTCCTCCTGCGCAGGCACGAACATTTACACGCACGAGTACATCAACGCTGACCCAAACACTCTTCCCTCTATGTCTGTCAAAACCACAGGAATCCTTGAAGGTTTGACTTCCTCAGAAAGGCCTTCTAAAACATTTCTTTGCAAATTCAACAGTACTCACCTGTCTGATGGCATGACATTTTGTTTATGACTGTACTATCTGTAGCATTTAAAATTACTTATACAGGATAATAAGATAAAATGAAAAATACATATGAAAGCCCTTTGAAATGTAAGATTTTTAAGAAAAATGTCAGGCAGTAGTATGATTTCTCATCTTCTTTTGGACATCTAAATTTTATGTGACTTACATCATTTATTACATTGAAAAATGTCCCTTTATAAATAAACTTCTATCATAGAAATTGGGTGAGAATGTTACAGGCACTAACAAACTAACATGCTTTGTTTTATGAAACAACAAGAAAAACGTAAGCCATTGTGCATTATCTTTTTTGTCTTGGCTGCCAGGAAGTACAAAAATAAAAGTAATGATCAAACTTTGATAATAATATTTATCTCGATCATCTCCTTCCTGTATTGTATCTTCCTGTTAATATTTTTCTCTCAGTATACAGATGTCTTTTATTGTGTCAATTCAAATTATTTTTAGAAGTAGATATGATCTAAATTATAAAGCTCATGAATTATATGGATCTTCAAGATAAAGCTTATTTCTATGTAATTTTATGAAGAAAAAATCTAAGAGAAACAATTAAGAATCACCATTTGGTGAACATTTATTTTTTATTAAATAATTTACATATATTGTCTCATTTAATTCTCACAACTGTGTGAGATGGGTATCTCAAAGGAGGAAATTGAGTCTGACATAAAATCACTAACCTGCCCAAGGTCCCAAAGATAGTGTCAGCATCAGAATTTGAAACCATGTCTTGCCAGCATCACAAAGAAATAAAAAGTATATCAACACCAGAAACTACCCTCTCCAAGATTTAACTACGGACATGCACCAGTCATCTAAACTTCAGAACCAGCCACTGTTAACTATTAACACGTATAATAAATGACTTTTAGATAATTGTTTATTAAGTAACAAGGAAATATTTTATAATTTGTATGTAACCATAATAAATGTTAATGCTCCTGAGCCCAGCTGACAAACCAAGACAAGCAAGATAGAAAATTCCTTGTTTCCTTTTTTTCACAGCAGTCCTCTCTACAAATAATTCTCATCTGCAGTCTTTCTGTGGCATAGAAATAACAATGCCCAAGAATATAACAAAGGCTGCTACAAATACAGGCCATGATACCTCTAGGGAAGAGAGGACAAAACAAAGGGAGTCTATCAAACAACAAGTGCCTACTTCAAAATATAACTTTAAATATATCTTTAAAACGTATTTAAAATGTGTAAAAGTATAACCGTTTTTGTACCTACTATGTATAACTGTAACAGATATAATAAGTACACCTGGATGCTAGCAGCCAATCGACAACAAGTAAAAATCAGAGTTAACTGCCAGACCACTATATGATTATACATTCTAACTTGTAGTCAAATACTGACAGCCCTAATCCATTTAAAAATAAAAGAAAAATAAAGACTTCTGCAGACAAAGAAAAGCTGAGAGAATTCACTGCCAGCAGATGTTTACCACAAGAAAAGTTAAATGAAGTTTTTCAGGCACAAGGAAAATGAGACCAGATGGAAATTTGGATTCATGCACAAAAAAGGAAGACCATAAGAACTGGTAAGTATGCAGTTACATACAAAAGACATACTTTTCTCATTTTGCAATCTCTTTAAAAGATAATTCACGGTGCAAAGCAAAAATAACAATGTATTATGGAGTTTATACCATATGGGAAAATTAAGAACAGTGACAACAATAGCACAAAGAACTGGAAAGGAGAAATAGAGGTGTACTTTTGCAAGGTTCTTACCCTATACTTAGAGTGGTATAATATTATTATTTTAAGGCAGCAAAAGATATGTTAATGATATATATTGTAAATTCTAGAAAAAAAAACACTAAGAACTTAAAAAAGAAAAAAAGGCATAGTTAATCAATAGTGGATATGAAACAAAAGCATAATAAATATTCAATTACATTAAAAAGGAAAAAGAGAAACAAAAACAGGACAGGAAAAAAATAAAGGAAAAATGGCACAATGAAATGCTACCATATTAATAATCACATTAAATGTAAATCATCTAAAACCAGCATGCAAAAGGCAAAGAATATAAGAATATATAAAATATCACATGACCTAACTATATTCTGCCTACCAAAAACAAAAAACAAAACAAACAAACAAAAAAAATGTAGGGGGTCAACAAATATTTTCTTAGAGGGCTAGATAGTAAAGATTTTAGACTTGTCGGCCATATGGTCTTTATCCTAACTACCCAACTCTGCTGTAGTAGCTGGAAAGTAGACAGACACATGTAAACGACAGGATGTAGCTGTGTTCCAATAAATCTCTATTTATAAAAATCAGGCAAGCCAGCGTGTGGGCTGTAGTTTGCCAAACCCTGAATTAAAATATAAAGATACAGACAGGCTAAAAGTAAAAGAATAATACAACATATAAACACTATTAGAAAGATGGAGTCGCTATTTCAGTATCAGACAAAGTAGACTTCATGAGAAGAAAAATAACCAGGGCTAAAGAGGGACTTTTCCTAAGAAAGGGATCAAGTCATCAGGAAGACAAAGCAATCCTCAATGTAAATGCACCTAATAACAAGAGTTTCAAAAACCTGGAAGCAAAACCTTATACAAAAGAAAAGGTAATGGATATATCCACAATTTTAGATGCAGATTTTGACACTCTCCTCTCAGTTATTAGTACATTAAAGACACACAAAATAAACATCATTGTGTATACAGTTTCCAACCAACATGACCTAACCGATATCAAGGCATAGAGAGCACGCCACCCAACGTCAGAAAACATTCTGCACCAAGGAAAACGATTCTGACCCATGCGACAACATGGACGACAAGTGAAATAAGTCAGACACAAAAGGGCAGATATTGTATAACCTCTCATATGAAATATTAGAATACGTAAATTCATAGAGCCAGAAACTAGATTACAGGTTACCAGGGGTCAGGGTCAGGATAGCAAATGGGGAGGTTAACGCTTAAGTGGTACAGAGTTTCTGTTTGGGGTGGTGGAAAAGTTTTGGTATTAGATGATGGTGATGGAAGCACAACATTGTAAATGCAATTAACATCACTAAATTGTATATTTGAAAGTAGTAAAAATGGCAAATCTTAGGTTGTATATATGACCAGAATAAAAACTTTTTAAAAACCCATGGAACTCTATAACACAAAGCATGAACTCTGTAAACTGCTGACTACAGTTAATAGAATAATTATAAAAACACTGTTTCATCAATTGTAACAGGGGTACTAATTTTTACACTAATACAAAAAGGTTAATAATGGGGAAAGCTGGGGGGAGCTGTACTTTCTGAACGATTTTTCTGCGAATCTACAAATGCATTAATTTTAAAAGGGGGAGGGAAGCACACACAAGAGTCGACTTTTAGGGACAGAATCCATACGTATGACATGAGGTATGACCCTCAGAACTTCAACTTCTTGGAAAAGGACTATCATCCGTTACAAATCACACTGTTACTTTAAAAAGGAGAAAGGTACTGTATCTCCCTAAATTTAAGCCCTTCCCTTACTTAGCCACCTCACCAGTCCTGCGAACTTGACACCTTCCTATTTCCTTTGGCTCTTCTGCTTTTCTCTCCCTTTTAATGATCAAGCCTAATACTTTTTCTTACTCAGATATTCCAGAAGGGAGCCGTCTTCATTTTCCCCAACTAGCATTACAAGCAGTGTGAAATATTCTTTGCCTCCTCACAGTATCTTCTACTTCAAGTCATCCTTGGACACCACTGTCAAATTTACCCCCCTAAAACAACATCACGTTAATCAGATTCTCAAGGAATCTATTTATTTCTAAAGAAATAACAAGCTCTGAAATCCTACATTATCTTGCCACCAAAGTACCGAGCAGGCCCAATGCTGTCAAGGCGAAAGAGCCAGCCCCGATTTACATCAAGGCTTTGCTAATCCTGAGGCAGAAATGCATCAGTTCAGTGTGCTAAGTACATCAACTCACTTCTCCTCTGAGCTCCAGTGTCTATATCCGTAAAAATAATGGGGTGAGCCAAAACTATGGGATATCTACGATTGGTTTCCAGGATGAAAAGCAAATAATCCACTGAGAAGGCAACTGCTGCGTGTGAAATAGATTGTGGTACAGACCAAGTAATGAATTAAGAATCTGGAAACCCAAAGTAGGGCAAAATTTTTTCAAAGCCTGAAATAAAGCCCTGGATAAATTACAAAGATTATCAGATGAAGTAAAGGCAAAAGAGAAGACTCACCAGTTCAAAGCATCTGTGTGAAAAAGGTAAAAACATGTGACCAGAACAACGAAGCACGCCTCTCTGAGCCCTGCAATGCACAGGAGCTGCCTGAGAGGTGGAGAGTGTTTTGTTTCTTGTTTTGTTTTGTTTTGTTTTTGGTAACAAGAGCCAGGAAAGGAATATGATTTACTAAAGGACTGAGTTTATATCCTCATGAGAAGTCATTTACAAAAATTCCCACTTTTAAAATGCCTTCATTATTAAGCAACAAAGAAAAATAAATAAATGAATCAAGAATTTAACTCAAAAAGTTGGGAAAATTACAAAAAGCCAGCCTGAATAAATCAGGAAGAATGGAATTGTAAATGTTAAAGCAGAATTTCATGGATTAGAAAATAGAAAACTGGGAAGAGACAGAAGAGGTAAGATGAGAGTGCCTGTGATATCCCACTTATCAATCTAGAGGACAGTTTCGTGGGCATATTCACTTTGTGAAATTGTACCAAGAGGTACAGTTACTATATGGAAACTTTATGTACATTATACCTATGGGAACAAATTTATTTTTAAAAAAGAAGAAAGAAAACAGAAAACTTGTAGACTCTAAATAAATCCATAAAGTGATTTATAGGAGAAAAAAGAATGATATACACAACCCTCAGACAAAAAAAAAAAAGACACTTAAAATTAACAATTAAGAAGCAGGATATGGCAAATATGTAGACCTTTTTTTTCATAAAACATACCTTCAATCTGAACTAATAAATTTATACAGAAAAAAGACTAAACAGAGCTAAAAAAAAAAAAATTTCCCAGTTTATCAATCTTTTATCTTTACATTTTTTTTCCTATTCTACAAATTTTCTAAAAAAAAGCTTTTTTACTTTTATAATCAAAGACGAAAATGGATTTGGGTGGTGGGGGCTGTGTGTGTCAGGGGCTCTACATGCACTCCCTGGAGACAGCTCACACCTGCCTCGCTGACCAGGTGAACAGCACCTGTAAAGCCTGCGTTCAAGCACTGGAAACTACTTGGTGATGTCAGTGTATGAAAAAGTAGGTTTAAAGTAACATTTACATAATTAGGGTTTTAACTTCATATCCCAAAAGCCTGTTACCTATCCATTCTTGCTAATTCTTCTACCAAAATAACATATACCTAAGGTACAGAATCAGGAGCAAATCTAACACCATTCAACTTTCCACTCCATAACATCCTAAGCATAATATCCTTCTTTATACAATTTTTTCTTCTTTCAATAGCATAGAGATTTATCAAGTTCCCAATCAGAAAATAAAAACTATTTAAAGGAAGGTAACTGAATCCAGGATGATACTGATTAAGGATGACACCAAAAAGAAAAGAAACAACTCACTGGCACATAAATAACCAATGTTTTATTTTTAAATGTGATCTTTTTTTTTTTTTTTAAAGAAAAAAAAAAAAGATTCCTACTGACCCACAGTTGATTATGTCCAAGTCTTTACAGGGTCAGGCTAACCTGAGCCTGAATTCCAACTCCACCGATTCCTAAATCAAGGCCTCTCGCTGTGACACCACCTCTGTCTCACAGGGTAGCTGGATGATTACAGAAACTGCTTCATGTAAAAGACCCAACTGTGTGAGCGGCTCAGACAAGGTACTCAAAACTGTAAGTTCCCATATTGCTCCAGTGTGACATGGGAAGCCATAAAACAAAGGGGGGGGAGGCAGGGAGGGACATACAGGGTAGGTGGTAATAATACCCCTGACGGGAACTTAATTAGCACCATGTGCTGATCAATAGAGCTAAATGACAAGCGACTTAAAAATCACTACATACCAGAGCAATGTTATTCTAGAAAAAAGAATTACAAAAAAACTTTCAGAGATAGTAAAAATTTATAAACAAAGTGTGTGTTTTGCTTTTTTATATAAAAATATGCCATAAGGATATTATGCTTAGGGTATTATGAAATATTTTCCTCCACCTTATAAATAATACAACTGTGAATGAAGGATTATGGCTAAGTGAAGACTCATGTACCTCAAATGAACATACACACCCCGCACTCCGCTTCCATAAATGTTTCTTAGAAATTCTCAGGAGCATTACGATCAGAGAGCAGCTCAAATGGGAGCTCCCAACTACGGAGCTACTGCTCTCCCTGACCTGGAGGCTTAAGCTACACACAGAAATCAGTATCAACATGACCCTACCACAAGCAAAATACGCATTTTAGTGTCATATTTACAATAACTAACATAATGCATATTTGTAAATAAGGTTGTTTAGTATTGTATCATAGTTGTTTTTACAGTTTGAAAATCAAGTCACAGCAAAAACCAGCAATAATTTCTATTATTCAGGGTGTGGTAGTCAAAACTTACTCATATTAAAATAAGTGTTAGAGACAGATCCATTAAATCCTCCCAACTTACAGGTGAGCAAGCGGAAACCCGGTGGCTTCAGGTGGGCGCTCTCTGCAGCCCTGCAGCCGCCCCTCGGGGCTGTTTTACAGCTCGCTTCCCTGCTTCACCAAGACCTCCTCCCTCACCTCCTTTCGCACTGACACAGCACAAGCGCCAGAAGCCGCACCTCCTCAGCATCACCTGGCCCTGCTTGCCTCCCCACAGGCGGCCTCGCCAGGCTCCACGCCCTCCAGATCCCACGCCCTGTGGCCTCCTCAGGAAAGCAGCTCCAAGTATGGCTCCCTCTCTCTCAGTCCCTACTGCACTAATTTCTCCTCTACTGGAGCATTCCCGCCAGCATGCAAACACACTAAAATCTACCCCAACTTAAAAAAAAACCCACTGGCCCCATTTCACCCTTCAGCTACCTGCCCACCTCTCTGCATCCACTGGGCTTACACAGTGAAAATTGCTCCTGGTCCCATTATGTGCGTGTCTTTTCTATCCATATGCTCTCCTAGATGACCTCATCCAATTTCATGATTTTTAATACCAATCAGATACTACTGACTCAAAAAAGTGCATCCTCAACCTCCTACATCCAATCGACTTCTTATCCTCTCCTCTAAGACGGCTACTGGACATCTCAAACGTCACAGGGCCGGGGGTGGGGAGCGGTGGTAAGAAACTTTCATTATCAGTCTCCTCTACCAGACAACACACACCATCAGGTCACCTCACAAAGAAGGAGAGGTGCTGAGGCTTCACCCCGCTCGCAGGCTAGCCCGGTGCCTGCCGGCTCCACAGATGCTGGCAGCAGACTCGAGGCTCCCACCAGAGAAACTGAGAGACCCCAAGTTTAGAAAATTCCAATCTTTTATTAAAGAGAGGCCCCTAGCAAACCTCTCCAACTTTTGCCTCAGCGGGAGACAAGACCTTTTATTATCATGGTCAGGAAACAAACCTGCCCTCTGCCCCAGTCCTCTCTTATCTTTCTGTGCTGTTTGCTAAACAAACAACCCTGAAAGCCTAGTCTGGAACAAAAGCTGAGGCAGCACATGAGAAGAGGCCAAGGGCACTGTTCCACAGGAACGTTAGCACAGCGCCTGGCAAAGAGCTGATACTCGATAACAGGTGCATGCAGGACGGAAACATCATAAACTGGGCAAAGACAATAAATGCACGATTAAGTAATTTTAACTGCCCTAAGCTTTTCTAAAAAATAAAGCTCTATTTTAATTCTATCATGTGCATAATTTGCATTATATTAACTTTGCAAACTGACATTGTTTGGTCTATTACTCTCCTATTAGATAATCAACTTCTAAACTCAGGCAAACATTGTTTGTTCCATTGTTTAATCTAATTTCTCTTTATTTTGGATCTTCAACCAGATAGAATCTTTATCATAACATGCACCGGATGGAATTAGCATGACCGTTCTGTATAGTGGTGAACTTGTAGAAGTTAATGTACAGATTAAATAAGTGCAATGACATTTTTTATAGAGGGAAAAATATGGAGATTTCCCTAACCTTTAAAAACTTCTTCCCAAATGGGGCTTTAGGACCCCAAAGGGTAAAACTTGTCAAGGGGAATAACAAAACTTGTCAGAGGTAACAGCAGTACCAGAATCTAGTTGTCCAGTGTTTCCCCCCCCCCTTAATTTCCTTTTTCACCACAGCAAACTATTTTAGAATTTCACAATTACAAAATAATTGAACACAACATTAATGATCTGGATTAGAAGGTAAAACAGCCTACCAACTCCAAATCAGACCAAAATTTAAGTTAAGGAATAAAATGTTCACGGATGAAAAATTCAAGGTATAATGTTCCTGAACCAAATGGGACCAGATAAACAATCACACTCTTAGTGGAATAAAAATTCTTTCCATATGCGTGAACTGAATCCTAATCAGTACTTAGTGTTATTCATTATCCTTTTTATCTTAACGTCAAACTTGTGTACTTTTAATATTGTTACCAAGTTTTTTTGGAGGGAAAGGGGGCAGTGGGATTGCTAATCGCCTGGCTTGTTTTCCAGCATTTTCCCACTTCCATATTTCTTGTAAAAGACAAACACCCGAATTTTCCTCAGTCATGTACAGTTATGTGTAGTACACTACTGTTTATTCAGATTACTAAGACTGCAACTTTTTCTACAATCTTTGTGTTTTTCATCCATTTTCTATATGTTTTTCTCCTTTCTTGCCATTTTTGTATTGAGTTTGTTCATTCTTAATTCACTGCATTGTAGAAGAATGCTGTTTTTATTAGTTCTATTATTTAGAATTTACTGCATCTTTCTTACCATCCTATGTGTCCATTCCATTTGCACTTAAAATCAAGTTATGGTCCTCTCATGTAAGTGTTAACAGTTTTTAAGGTATTCTACAGCCTCGCTAATTTTTCATGAATTTGATCTGTCCTGGATGGAGAAAGTTGAAGTCCCCAATTATTAACAGGCCCAGCTCTTTCTCCTTGCATATCCTATGGTTGACCTGCCTTATCAGGTACAAGAGTAACTCCCATGACAGGTCACTGGGAAGCATACCTTTCAGATTATACATTGCCTTTCTCTGTCTCTTAATGGTTTTTTTATCTTAATTCTACCTTAGAAATCAAGACTATAACCCCTGCTTTCTTTTTATTTGCATTTGTCCAGTATTTCTATGACTATCTTTGTATAATTAACCTTTCACAATCACTTGTACTTTTTGCATATATATGTCTTTTATATAAGGCATAGATTTGAATTTTCCTTATTAGCCAAGTTGAAAATCTTTCATTTTAATAGGTGAGCTAAGCTCATGAATTTTTACTGGTAAGATCACTGTT